>BPTQ01000001.1:277218807-277424330 GCA_019973895.1 Chrysanthemum seticuspe | reverse complement strand
TAAGTCAAGATTCACACCCTCCCCTAAGAGAGCTCTTAAGTTTGTGTACAAGGTAGTCCTTGGGGTAAAAATCGGTTTTAAAAATTTTAAAAAAAGAGTGAATCTTGCGTTATTTACCATTAGTCAGGTGGTACAGATTGTGTGTATTCCTAACCGATTAGGTCTTCGTTTGCCGAGAACCATTTCTATAGAGTTTAGGCAAATGCCGAACGTTAAACGGATTTTAACATACCATGGAGTTGAGCGGTATAGGATTTTTCGCTTTCTCAACCGATCGGGTGTTCTAATACCGAACACCATTTCCGACACCTTTTTGGTATTAACCATTAGTCGAGTGGTTCTACAACTGATAAGGTAGTTCTCAACCGATCAGGTCTTCGTTTGCCGAAGACCATTTCTGTTTAGTTTTGGCAACTGTCGACCCCTAGCAATATTTTATGAAAATTTTAATGGATTTGAAAGACTCTTTACCAAAAGCCATCACTTCTGGAGTAGCCAAGATGTTTCAGTTCAAGTAAGAACTATGGTTCACCTGATAACCATATGATTTTGAGCAAACCACCAGCTGTCAACGGTTTTGATTTGTCTTTACCAGAAGCCGTTTGCTTCTGGACTAGCCAACTCTTGATGGAATAGTCAACATCTTGGTGAGCTGATTACCAATTATGGTTTTTCCACAGCCTTTACCACAAGCCATAATCTTGTGGGCTAGCCAACTCTTTCGCTTTTTAGGATATGGCGAGTTGAGGTACCATACAATTTTAGGCAAATTGCAAGCCGTAAACGGATTTGAGATATCTTTACCAAGAGCCGTTTGCTTCTGGATTAGCCAATCCTTATGTGTGTTAGACATGGTGGACTGATTACCATTTATTGCGTTCTAAGTGAGAAAAAAATTTTAAAAATTTTGGCTAAAAATGGGGTTCCTGATGGAACATGTGTTTGAATTCTCGAGAGAATCCCCTCCCACACTTAGAACTGAATATTGCCCTCAATATTCAAAGCACCGGGTGTTAAACCGAACTTAGAACGTAAAAGGAAAATATTACTTAGCCTTTATTTAAGATGTATATACATACATTTTTTTTTTTTTTTTTTTTTTTTTTTTTTTTTTTTTGAAACTTATTTACAACATGTGGGCATCTCCCCCACACTAGGGTGTTACACACGGGTGAAAACCCATGTTTGTGCTAATGTTTTTGATTCCCGAGTCACTAGCTGGACTCGACCCCGTATTGATTTATTTCCTCCCAAACTGTCAGGTTTGTCACGCAAGCTAACCGCTTGTGAACAGTTAACTTTAATAAAGAGTTCTTGAACAGGTTGGGAGAAAAAGCAGTTTTAAAAATCAATGGGGAAGTATCTGGATCTAAACCAATGTTATATGGAATATCCCAGGGTCAAAGGTAACATCTTCACTCCCGAATGAGTGAAGAGAAGGAGAAATCACCGGGTAGGTGAAGGGTAGTAGGGAGATCAGAACAGCAGTAATCACAAGAACTTCCTCCTCAAGAATTTGAAATTTAAGTGAAGGAGGGGAGGTCTTATGCTTGATCTCAGGAATTTTATCAGTTGTTTCAACTGATTTGGATTCCTCTTTATGAAGTTGTTTAGGAGGGAGAATGGTATAATTTTCTGGGTACAGCAGTTGTTCAAGAAGAAGAATAACATCTTCCTCTTGATCACTCTCGGTATCATCAATACCAGGAAGAAATGTATCCAGATTGAGATAATCATCAATCTCATCCATAATAGAATCACTTTCCTCATCCAGAGTGAGGGAAGATGAAGAGTCGGAAATGATGGAATGAGACAATGTAGTGGGATCACCACTCACCAAATCATGAACATAACCAAGATTTTCTTGAGAGTACTCCTGTAAGGCAACATCAATGACATCGATTCGGTTAACCGATGCAGAGTTATAATTGGAGGAGTACTTTGAAGTTTGATCATGGTTGAAGGTAATAGCCTCATTACCTACACGCAATGTGATTTGACGGTCAAATACATCTATAAGAGCGTGGCTCGTTCTTAGGAATCCTCTTCCAAGAATGAGAGGAACCCTAGGATCAGCATCGAATTCAACAACCACAAAGTCAGCTGGAAAATGGAACTTCCCTACTTTCACAAATACGTCCTTGGCAATACCGAGGGGCATAGATACTGAACGATCTGCAAGCTCAAGAGTCATGCAGGTAGGGGTAAGTTTAGGAAGAGAAAGTTTCTTCCATACTGAATTAGGCATTAGGTTGATGCTGGCGCCTAGATCGGCCAAGGCGTTGCATGCAACCATTCCTGGAAATTCACAAGGTAAGATAAATTTACCAGGATCTCCAAGCTTCTCGGGAAGCTTCTTTAAGATAACTGCAGAGCAGTTCTCATTTAGAGAAGTTTTTGCCAATTCAACCAGTTTTTCCTTGTTGTTTAACAACTGTTTGATTGTTGATGCGAACTTGGGCATCAAGATGACAGCATCCGCAAGACTTATGTCAAATTGCAAATCTTTAAAGATTTGCAAGAGTTTGTCTGTTTGATAATTAGACCTCTCGCGGTGTTCTTGCTCATTTAAGCGTGAAGGTAAGGAATGGTTGGCTTAAAAGTTTTGGATTTAGGGATAGTAGGCTCAGGAGTTTCATCAGTCTCAAAGACAACTCCTGTTTTGGTTCTCTTTCGAGGGACAACTTGCGGTTGGACGTGTGCGGTACTTCGTGGGCTTGGAATTTGCACCTGGTCCTTGGCAACCTCAGGCTCTTTTTCCATATCGTATAACGGTGGAGGAATAGGAGTAGAGGGTCCCTTATAAGCAGCACCACTACGAGTGGTGATAGCTTTGATGATGTTGGAATCCTCCTCATCATCACTATCGTCAAGTACACTCTTTCGGGAAGCATTAAGCATATGAGAATAAGTCATAGCTGCCCTTTGGTCATAAAGATTGTTTGACAAACTTTTAACCGTGAATCGTGAAAGAGTGGGATCTATTGATGATGTAGGAGTAATTGGGGATGTAGAATTTGGGACAACTTTGGTTGGTCCAATTTGAGCTGTATCACTATGAGTAGTGACAGCTTTGAGTTCACCCCTAGGATTCGCAACAGTATTACTCGGGAGACTTCCCGAGGTGGAAGGTGGAACGAGTTGTTTCACCAAATCAGATATCATACTTTTAAGATCGTTCTTCAGCTCATTATTGTTCTTTGCAATTGAAGAATCAAATTCATTCTTCAAATTGGAGATTTGGTTTTGAACCACTCTCATTTTAGCATCAGTAGCCTTGATGTGGTTAGCTAGTTCAGCAGATTGAGATTCTTGGAACGATACCATTTGATTATTAGGAGCTAAATACCCTTGATTAGAATTTGAATTTCCCCTATGGGGTAGGTATTGAACAGGAACAATCTGATTGTTTTGAGTACGATATTGATTTTGGTTATTATGCCCTCTTGGCTGGTTAGGATTAGACCTATTTGAAATGTTGGGTTGATATGATCCTGATGGTCCCTCTTGGTTATTAGCACGGTATTTTGTTTCAGCTTGAGGATGGTATTGGTTACCACCTTGATTAAAATTACCGGCTAGAGCATCGACTTCAAATGCATTGCCATCGGTAGCAGTACAGTTGTAGTATGCATGAGGACCACCACAAGTGACACATGGTTCAATCTTTTTGACTTCAGCTGGTTTGGATGACTCTTTCTTTTGGTTAAGAGTCAAATTTTTAAGAGCATCCATGAGTTGAGCAAACTGAGTATTGTCAACAGTTTGAGTCATGGGAGATGAAGTAGAAGGTGAATCACTTGCTTTGGGAGCAACTGGTTTGTTTCTTGAGGTACGGACCTCAGCTTTGTTCTCTATAATGGCTAAAGCATCCTTTGTTGTTCGATTCAAAAAATTACCTCCCGCGGAGGAATTAAGAGAGTCTTGATCAGCTTGTCTTATGCCATTATAGAAAGTATCCAGATATATCAACTCAGTAAATCCATGATGAGGACAGTTGCGTAGCATTTCCTTAAAACGATCCCATGATTCACTGAATGTTTCATCAAAATGTTGTGTGAATTTCATGATTTCATTCCGGAGATTCGTGGTTTTTGAAGGAGGATAAAATTTATGCACAAACTTCTGTACTAAATCTTCCCACGTTTCAATCGACTTAGGGGGTTGTTTATCAAGCCAGATCCTGGCGGGCCCATCGAGAGAAAACGGGAAAAGAAGAAGTTTGATTGCATCCTCAGGGACGTTTTTACATTTCAAGGTGGATGTGATTTTATTGAACCACCGAATGTGATAGTGAGGATCGTCCCTTTCAAACCCATAGAATTGACGCGCTGTCACTAGGTTTATTAACCCTGTTTTAAGCTCAAAGTTCTCAGCTACGATGGCTGGAACAACAATGGCATCTTCGTACCCATCGGTGGGTGCCTGGAGAAGTTCATTCATCGTTTGTTCTTCTGCCATTTTGACAGGAATTTTTGGCTCAGTACGTATCTCGGGTACGACTGATGGAGCAGAACGTCTACGACTTCTTCGAGGTATGGCTACAAGCTCGCGAAGAGGACTTGATGACCTTGAAGAACGAGTGCGCATGCACTAAGACGCGTCTAAGAATCCTTGAAGAAAAGGAAACTCAGAAGGGGTGCGAAGAGTATTTTTGTAATTATTTATCTTTTATATATATAAAAAGAAAAAGAAAATATTTTTGTTTTTTATATTGTTTAAGGAAGATTAAAATACGATATTATATATAATATATATACAAAGGATAGATAATCAGCCAACAAAAATTGTTCAACGTAGCACAGCCTCCCCGGCAGCGGCGCCAAAAATTGGTTCACTTGAAACTAGCCTACTTATTTAGTCAATCACTTGTGAGAGGTCAACTAGGCAAGTCAAACTAGAAAGAGGCAAATGCAATAATCCGAGGTAGGACAGTTATATTCCCGGGTCGTTTATTCCCCAACGAGGTTGTGATATCCTGTGATTGAACAAATGTGTTATATAGCTTGGTTGATTAGGAATAGGGTTATGAATAATTTGTCACAATACTAAAAGTATGAATAACTCAAAATGAGTTATATCAACTAATAAGTACGATCAAAACCCTAGAAACGTAAAACGTATTAAACACAAATCGATTATAACTATAGTAGGAATTTGCACGTCTTAGCGACTTAAATGCAAATTAAAGAAAATAAAAGTTAAAATCTATTAAATAAACGCTATCACTATTTTTAAAGTGATGAACGTTTAAAACCTAAAATGTACGTTTTAATAAAATTACGTAAACGTATAAAAAAAAAAAAAAAAAGTGATCAATATAAATCCCACAAATGTGAAATTTATATTTTTGAGATCCTAAGAATAAAAGAAAATTATTAGAAAAAGAAAATTATTTATTTAACTTATATATTATTTATTATTAATTAATTATTATTTAAGTATTAAAAACTATTATTATTTATTAAAAATAATAAATGAAGGAAGAAAAATCTGAAACTTTTTGCAAAATTCTAAAATAAATAAAAGAAGCTAGGAAAACTATAAAAACTATATGTTATTAACAAAAATAAGCTAATAAGCAAATAAGCTTTTAAGGAAAAGCTATCACTTAGCTTAAAAATGGATCTTTTTGGTTTTTCTTTAATAAAACTATTAAAATACTTAAAATAAGAAACTATTACAAAAACAACTAACTTGGAAACCAAGAATAAGCACTGAAAGTGCTTATTTGCCCCAAAAGTTGACTTTTCTGTTGACTTAGAAGGAAATAAGCTCAAATGAGCTTAAGTGGGGTCCACTATGATAGATTCTGGTTCCAATAAGTTACTTGGATTTGAATAAGATAGACTTGATAATATAAGCTCACTGAATAAGCCAAAAGACCACAATAAGCACTTGCTTATTTGGTTCCTGAGACAGAAAATGGGACAACCTTGTGAGGTAATTCCAGGTGGGGTCCACAGGTTCCAAGGTCAAACAAAGGGTCAATGGTTCAAGCCTGGTAGGAGGGGGATTGGAAGAACCAAGATTTAAGGTGTGGGACCCACTGATGAGCTCACAAAGAGCTTGTGAAGTGAGGGGTCCAAACTGATTTCACTCAGTTATCTGAGTGAATGAAATAAGCTAGTAAGCTTATTAAAAGCTTTAAAACAAGCTTAATAAAGAAAACAAAAGATAAGTACTGTGTATATATGGTTTATAAACAAATTTGAACAAGAGTGATCACTGGATTTGGCTAATAAGCTTGGAATAAGCTTTTAAGCACTTCTAATGAGACTGAGATCCAAACACCCTAGACAGGCAACCAAGATGGCCAAATTGAGCTTATGAAATAAGCTCAATAGAACTTATTGACTGCTGTACTATAAAGTGGGGCTGGTAAGGATTCCAAAATGCCAAAGCTTGACCAATGGAGACCACTGGGTAGCTTTTGAGGGGCTTATGAAGTAGCTACTGAACACTCAGTATACACTGATGGGAATGGGACAAGCTTCAAGCTGATTGCAGCCCTAGTTAAAGGCTTTGAAAATGAAAGTTAAAGCTTGAAATGTTAAGATGAGCTGCTTAGCTTCTTAAGAAGCCAAAGATCACAAGGATAAGCTCAGTAATGAGCTTTTGATTAGCTTATGATTGTTGCTTGTTTACACTGGATGACCAGTGGTTTATTTGATTTGGTAGCACAAGTTAAAGCAAGATAAGCAGTTCAGATAAGCAATCAAAGAGCAAATAAGCACTCACTCAAGTAACTAGCCACATGGGCATCACAAATATCCAAAATACTCACACTAACACTCTCTAATCAGGCTTGTGCAAGCTTGTGAAAGTGAGTGTCAAATCTGTGCACAGGGGAGACTTGTGAAGAATCACTTAAAATCAAGCACAAATTAAGCACTTAAACCAGCTAGATAAGAATTAATAAAAATAGTATCATGAAGATCAGCAACAAGACTAAATATACCTACAAGTTCAAGTCCTAATCTCAAATAACAAGCTCACAGTTTAGATCCAAAGTTTGTCCAAAAATCATGCAAGCTGCAAATTGACTTTTTATGTAAAACCAATATATTGACTAAAGTGAGCTTGAATCTAGGTTTACTGATTACTTAAGTTATATTAAGCTAAGATAAGGTGAAAATAAGCTAGGTTATCAACTTTTAAGCTAGTGTGTGGAATATGGAACTAATAATCCTAACAGTTAACAGATTAGACTAGATTAAAACCTATTTTGACTTTTAAACTAATAAGACCTATGTATTATGACTGGTATGAACTATAGTGATCTAAATAAACATGCAGCAACAAGAACAAAGGACAATATCATGCATAAATCCACAGAAGCAGCTTGATCCAAACACCCTATAGAAAGGTTGTTTTCTAGATTAGTGTTACTTAATACAGATTTAGAACATGAGACTGAATCCAATCACTTGATTATGATGTAATGAGATCAAATGAACACAAAAACACAGCAATTAACAACTTATAACTATAAATCACTACTACACTATTTTAACTGTCTAAATTTTAACAACTAATAACTATGATTTTCAATTAACAACCTACTAATTTTACACTAGATTACTACTAACCAATACCAACTAAGCATGAAACAAGAAAGATTATACTAAAATAAGAACTAACACAGTAAAATGCTAAAAATAGTGAAAATGCTTACAATTTGAATCCAAGGCACAACTGAGAATCAAAATCTGAGAACCAATCCTAAATGCTCTCCACAGAGCTCTAAACCAAGGCAATCCAAGATAAACCTTGCTCCTTTGCTTCTTCACAGATTTCTATTTTAAATTCTAAATTACTTGATTTCTTTTTGGTATTTTCCTTTTTTAGTGAATTATTGCTGGTTAAGAGTTTCTACAAGCTTGCAATAGCTTACAAAGAGCTAAGTAGTGTTTGTTAGGGTCCTCTAATCAACAAGTATCAACAGAAATTAAAAGACAAGAAATGAAAATGGGACAAAGTGAAGTACTTGAAAACTTGAAAGATAAATTGAACTGAGAATACAAAGTTGTTTATTACACTTTAGCAAAGTTAACAAACACTTCTAAAACAGAATTTAAGGATTACACTACTAGTGACAACTATTTAATTATGCTACGATGATCATAAACTAGATTACAAATTATGATATGTTTCTCTTCTGTCTTTCTCTGTATTTATCACCCATTTGCATCCCATGTGAACAAATATCTCATCCCACTTCATCTAGGCCCTTGAAAAGTGAGTAATTGATCTTGACCATTCAAATCCATATTTGGCGCCAAATTACTCCACGTGGTATTGATGCAGTTCCAGAGCAATTAAGGATTCTTGGGAGTGTTAGGAAGTGTAAGGGACAAGTTTTATGAAGATTGGACCAAGTTGGTGTGGTTTTGCTCAATACTGTGGGTAAGAGTGGTATTGCAGTGAACAGTGGTGGTTTTAGGGTGGGAATGGCATTTATTGTGGCAGGTTTCTGCTGTGAGAGGTGATGGAGAGTGGGTAGGAGTAGGTAGTGAGCTGGAGAGGGTGAGGTGGTGAGTTACAGGTGGTGGTGGTGAGGTGGAAGACGAAGAAGAAACGGGGGTGTTTGGTTTTATTTATTTACAAAGGGGTTGGGCTAGTATATTGGGCCTGGGTTGTAACTGGGTTTAATTTGGATTGGATTTTTGGGAGTATATAATAACAAGGGTCCGGTTTGTTATTTAGCTAGCACAAGGACGAATTTTGTAATTTGGCAAAATTGAGGGACTGAAATTGACAAGTTTCCAAGTTTATCACAAGGGCCAATCCTGCAAATAATGGTTAGTACAAGGACTAAATTTGCATAAAATTCCATTTTACACCTTAAGGACCAAATTTGTCAATTTCAAAACTCCAGGGACCAAACTTGTATTTTCTCAAAACTTTTCTCATAAGGACCATTTATGTCAAATATGAATAGTACAAGGTTTATTTTGAATATTTTCCATTTTTTTTTAAACACCCAGGGACTGATTCTGACATTTTTGTAAAGTTTAGGGACTAAAGTTGTAAATTGTGTTTTTAAACTTCAAAGGACAATTTTATTACAACTTGTAAATCCCAAGGACCTTTTATGACATTTTTACAAGTTTTGATTAACCAGGGACTAGTTTTGCCAATTTATCAAAGTTCAGGGACTGAAACTGTAAATTATGTATGTTTTGCATGTTTTTCATCAGTTTTCATCCTTTTTGCACTTTAATGCCTAAAAACACAATCTGGAGATATTTCCAGTATTTTGAAGCATATTTGTATGTTTTCAGATATTTTTGTAGCTTAAATGTGAACGAAATGATGAGTATTTAGACACTCATCACAAGGCAAAAAGGAAACTGGAGATTAAAGCACTTAGTATTCTCTCCATGGGAATACCTAATGAGTTTGCACTGGACTTTGATCATTATGAGTATGCTAAAGAATTAATGGATGCTATTGAAACAAGGTTTGCTGGTAATGAAGCTACAAAGAAATCAAGGAAGAATATGCTAAAGCATCAGCTTGAGAACTTCACTGCTCTAAGTGGAGAAAAACTTGATGGCACTTATAACAGACTTCAAAAACTTATCAGTCAACTGAAGTATG
The DNA here is from genome assembly GCA_019973895.1 of Chrysanthemum seticuspe. NCBI lineage: Eukaryota > Viridiplantae > Streptophyta > Magnoliopsida > Asterales > Asteraceae > Chrysanthemum > Chrysanthemum seticuspe. The sequence continues at coordinate 277,414,724 of BPTQ01000001.1, read as the reverse complement.
TGGACTACAAAGTTGCTCAAGAAGATATCAATCTTAAGTTTATTAGAAGTTTGTCACCTGACTGGGCTATGCATACTGTTGTGTGGAGAAACAAAGATGACTTTGATCAGATGACTCTGAACAATCTCTACAACAATTTGAAGGTTTATGAGTCTGAAAAGAATATTGCTAGTTCATCTTCCTCTACACAAAACATTGCTTTTGTTTCTACAAACCATATGAATCCTCAAGATGCATCCACTGCTGCTTATGGTATAACCACTGCTATTGCTAACAATACCACTGTTAGTGATAATGTCAGTGATGGTGCAATCTGTGCTTTTCTGGCTGATTTAACTACCAGTGTTACTGTTTTGAATCAAGATCTAGATCAAATTGATCCTGATGATCTTGAAGAGATAAATCTGCAATGGCAAAAGGCTATGTTGACTCTCCAAGCAAGGAAGTTTCTGAGGAGGACTGGAAGACAGGTTAAGTATGATGGTCAAAGGAGAGCTGGATTCGACTAAAGCAAGATGGAGTACTTTAACTGCAAAAAGAAGGGTCACTTTGCTAGGGAATGTCAAGCTCCTAAGAGAATTGAAGGCATTAAAAAGACCACTGAAGAGCCTGCTTCTTCTTCAGCTTTGGTTGCTCAAGATGGCATTGGTGATTATGACTGGAGTGATCAGATTGAAGAAGGTCCCAATGCAGCTTTTCTTGCTAGTGAAGCTTCTAAAGAGCATAACTTTGCTCTTATGGCTTATGCTTCATCTTTTGGTTCAGATTCTGAGGTATCTAATGATTCTAATAATTCTACTTGTTCCTTTAAATCATGTCAAGATAACTTAGAATCTCAAAATACTATCACTGAGAGTATGAGGAAAGAAGTAGAAAGACTGTCTCTAGATAACTTAGGTTATAGAGTTGCTCTAGAAAGTGTTGAAGAAAAGCTTAATTACTTTATTAAATGTGAGTTTGAGTATGTTTATAAAATTAATATACTAGGTGGTGAACTTGATCTTAAGGATAGAGAGATTAAAATGCTTAAAGAGAAACTAGAATTGACAGAGAGTGTAAAACAAGAAGCTTTAGAAGACAAAGAAAAACATATTGTTAGGGTTGCTAAAACACAGTATGCTTCTGATTTAGTAAATAAACCAATAGGTCAAAAACTATTCAAGGAGGGTACTGGTCTTGGATACAACAATATGCCACCACCCTCTCTAATGAAACATGCACCACCAGCTAAAGAACTGTCATTTAGTAGTGAATTCAGTTTTAACAAACCTGTTGAAGAGATTAGTAAGACTGAAACACTTAAGATAGGTTCTGATAAGTCATCTGATGCTCCCACAATTGAAGACTGGGAATCAGATTCTGAGGATGATAGATCTGAATCAACTAAGCCTGAGAAGATAGAAAAAGTTAAGAAAGTTGATTCTGAACAAGCCAACCTTGTGCCTAGATTTGGAGCTCAAATTGCTAAGAAAGTTGTAGAGTACAAGGAAGTACATAGGGAACAGATGAAAAGATTCATACCTAGGGGAAACCAGAGGAACTTTAATGGAATAATTTCAAACAGATTAGGAGATGAGTTTCAATATGTTAAAAAGGCTTGTTTTACATGTGGTAGTTTTGAAAACTTACAGAGAAATTGTTATAAAAACAGACCACAAGTTTGGAATCATTAGAGGAGGGTAAATCATCAAAACTTTTCATAGAAAACAAACCCTCATCCTAACAAAAACATGATTCCTAGAGCAGTTTTAATGAGGAATGGTAATACAAAGTCAATTGTTACTGCTGCACCCAAATGGGTTCCAACCACTGCTAAGCAAAATGTAAGCACGGCTAAGAAAAATCAAACCACTGCTAAGCAAAATATCACCACTGATTCAAATGAAGTTTTAAAAATTCCAAAGGTGATAACTGACACAGTAGTTGGAAACCATTTTTATGCTGTTAAGGCCTCAGCTAGTTGGCAATGGAAGCCTAAGACCAAGGTTTTACATCATGTCAACTGTGCATCAATGGACCTAAAGAAATATGATTATGTTGATGCACAGGGCAGACACAAGTCAGTATTGGCTTGGGTCCATAAAAGGAACTAATTTGTGTAATTTCATGTGCAGGGCAATCTACAAGATGAGCTAAAAGACAAAGGAGTTTTTGATAGTGGTTGCTATGGGCACATGACTTGGGATGGGAGCAAGCTGGAGGATTTTGAAGCTTTTGATGGAGGATATGTGGCATTTGGCAATGATCCAAAGGGAGGAAAGATACTTGACAGATGCACAATCAGAACAGGGAATTTAGACTTTGAAAAAGTCTATCTGGTACAGGGACTTAAGTATAATCTATTCAGTGTTTCTCAAATGTGTGATAAGAAAATACTAGGTACTTTTTGGTGAAACTGAGTGTGTGGTGTTGTCTCCTGAGTTTAAGATGCCTGATGAGAAGTTTATACAACTTAGGGTACCTAGGAAGGAAAACATATATTGTTTTGATCTTAAAGATGTTCTTCCAAATAGGTCCTTAACATGTTTGTTTGCTAAAGCATCTGTAGATGAGTCAAAATTGTGGCATAGAAGGCTAGGTCACCTCAATTACAAAACAATCAATAAACTAGTAAAAGGAAACTTAGTGAGAGGGTTACCTTCTAAGTTTTTTGAGTGTAAGGAACTGTGTGTGGCCTGTCAAAAAGGAAAACAACATAGAGCTTCTTGTAAGACCAAAACTATAAACACCATCACACAACCACTGTTTATGCTTCATATGGACTTATTTGGACCTACCTTTGTTAAAAGTTTGAACCATAAGCAGTACTGCCTAGTTATCACTGATGATTATAGTAGATTTTCTTGGGTATACTTTTTGGCTGCTAAGAGTGAGACTAGTGAGATCCTCAAGAGTTTCATTACTAATATAGAAAATCTAGTAAATCATAAGGTCAAGGTAATCAGATGTGATAATGGAACTGAGTTTAAGAATGATGTGATGAATTAGTTCTATGTAGCTAAGGGTATAGAGAGACAGTTTAGTGTTGCTAGAACACCACAACAAAATGGTGTAGCTGAAAGAAAAAATAGAACACTAATTGAGGATGCTAGGACAATGTTGTCAGAATCTAAGCTACCTACTACCTTTTGGGCTGAAGCTGTAGGCACTGCTTGTTATGTGCAGAATAGAAGTAAGGTAGTGAAGCCTCATCACAAGACTCCCTATGAGCTGTTACATGATAGGAAGCCAATAATTGCATGCCTAAAACCTTTTGGTTGTCCTGTTACTATCTTGAATACCATAGACTACCTAGGCAAGTTTCAAGAAAAAGCTGATGATGGATACTTTTTAGGTTATTCCTCAAATAGTAAAGCCTTTAGAGTATACAATAGGAGGACTAGAATTGTTGAAGAGAACCTACATGTTCAATTGAGTGAAAAGACTCCTAGTGTTGAGACCAAAGGACCAGACTGGCTGTTTAACATTGATATGCTAACGAAATCTATGAATTATGAGCCTATCATTGCAGGAACTTCCACTAATGTTAATGCAGGTACACAAAAGGATTCTGATGCTGAAACAACTTCTAAGGAAGCTGATTCTCCAAAGGAGTTCTATTTGGTTGAAAAGTGGAAAGCTGGTTTTGTTCCTTCCATCATTGATAAGCAAGGTCCCACTGATGATGATGTACTAAATAATGGAGGCAATGTTGATCATCATCAAGATAAGGATGAGTTGTTGAAAGATAACTCAGTGTCGGTAGAAGAAATTGAAAAGAAGAAAAGGAATTCTGCAAACACTGCTAAGCCAACTGAAAGCACTGCTAAGCCATCTTCTACCACTGATAGTCCAAGTGTAACCCCGGCTGCAAGTACTGGTGATAGTACTTTCTTTTGACCACATGCAAAGCCATTATTTGGTGAAGAGGAGTATCCACATGATCCTACCATGCCTGCTTTGATAGAAATTGATACTCCTACTGATGATGAAGACATGGATGATTTCTTCAATGCTGATTTGACTAACTTGGAAACTGTCATAAATGAAAGTCCAATCACCACTACAAGGATTCACAAGATTCATCCCAAGGAACAAATACTTGGAAACTTGAATACTCTAGTTCAAACAAGAAGCAGGGTTAAGAAAACTGAACCCTTTCCTGAACATGGGTTCTTTGCAAGATCACTTTTCAAAAGAAACAGTCATAAAGATCTGCAAAATTGCATGTTTGCTTGTTTTCTGTCTCAAAAGGAGCCCAAGAGAGTGGAAGAAGCTTTATCAGAAGAAGGCTGGGTAGAATCAATGCAAGAGGAGCTTCTACAGTTTAAGCTTCAAGAGGTTTGGATATTGGTTGATCTTCCTAATAGTAAGAGGGCAATTGGGACAAAATGGGTGTTCAGAAACAAGAGGGATGAAAGAGGAATTGTTGTTAGGAACAAATCAAGGTTGGTTGCTCAAGGATACACACAAACTGAAGGTTTGGATTATGATGAAGTATTTGTTCCAGTTGCAAGAATAGAGGCTATTAGACTATTTTTGGCTTATGCTTCATTCAAGAATTTTGTTGTGTATCAGATGGATGTTAAAAGTGTATTTTTGTATGGCACAATTGATGAAGAGATTTATGTTTGTCAACCTTCTGGTTTTGAAGATCCTGATCATCCTGACAAGGTTTACAGGGTGAGGAAGGCTATGTATGGATTGCATCAAGTTCCAAGGGCATGGTATGAGTGACTGTCTACTTATTTGATGGACAATGGGTTTAAAAGAGGGCTGATTGATAAAACTTTGTTCATTAGAAAACACAAAGATGATATTTTATTGGTTCAGGTTTATGTAGATGACATCATCTTTGGCTCAACCAACAAGGAGCTATGCAAGGATTTTGAGAAACTTATGCATGACAAGTTTCTAATGAGTTCTATGGGAGAACTCACTTTCTTTTTGGGGCTACAGGTTCAACAAAGGACTGATGGTATCTTCATTAGTCAAGACAAGTATGTAGCAGATGTTTTGAAAAAGTTTGGGTTTCAAGATGTAAAGAGTGCAAGTACACCTATGGAGACTCAGAAACCACTGCTACCAGATGATGGAAGTCCCAAAGTTGATTTGAAGTTGTGCAGGTACATGATTGGATCTTTGATGTATCTCACTGCATCTAGGCCAGATATTATGTTCTCAGTATGTGTGTGTGCAAGATTTCAAGTCACACCAAATACCTCACACATGAATGTTGTTAAGAGAATCTTTAGATATCTTAAAGGTCATCCTAAATTGGGCCTTTGGTACTCTAAGGACTCCCCTTTTGATTTGGTGGCCGACACAGATAGTGACTATGCTGGTGCTAGTTTGGATAGGAAGTCTACTACTGGAGGATGTCAGTTTTTGGGAAGCAGACTAACTTCATGGCAGTGTAAAAAGCAAACTATTGTGGCAAATTCTACAACTGAAGCTGAATATGTGGCTGCTGCTAGTTGCTATGGTCAAGTTCTTTGGATTCAGAATCAATTGCTGGTTTTTGGGTACAATTTTATGCATACTAGGATTTACATTGATAATAACAGTACAATATCCATCATTAAAAATCCTGTTTTACATTTTAGAACTAAACATATTGAGATAAGGCATCATTTTATTAGAGATTGTAATGAGAAAAGGTTGATTCAAATGGTAAAAATCCATACTGATTTCAATGTTGCTGATCTTCTCACTAAAGCTTTTGATGTGGGGAGGTTTCAGTACCTTGTTGTTAGTATTGGAATGATTAATCTCTAAACTCTCAACTTGTTTTGTAAAAGTTTGTATAAGTATTGGCCTCTTATTATGTGATCTTAGTATTGCTATTTTTGTTTCTAACCACTGATAGTTTTGTTCAAACCACTGGTTGTTGCTCTGTGTTTCCACTAACAATTTTGCAGATAAAAGAAAGTAAATTACAGAAGCAAAAGAAGTACTGAAGTTAAATTGTTCATTCCTTCAAGAAGCAGCTTACAGCTTACAGCTTACAATTAACTTCATATGCTACTACATTACCAGTTCTATACAAGAGTTCCTAAACCTATCCTAGCTCATAACTTCTATTTCAACTGCCGGATATGCATGACCATGATATGCATGACCAATACGACGAGCTAAGGATCAAAATGGGAAGGATGGATTGATGAAAATGAAGATGATGAAGATGAATACAGTAGATGGATGAGTGATATGACAATTTCCTTTGTGCTTCATCTACTGGTTTCACCAAAAAGCATCACTCCATCTTCCTTTTACCCTTCCCCTTTACGATATGTGAAGAAGCACCACAACCTGGTGCAGGGAGACCAAGAACCACCTCTCTATCCTTTGGGAGTGGAGGATTTCTTGCACGTGGTCTTAGTTGGGGTTGGGATGATGAAGGTTGTCCTCTCTTTGCTTCCTCTCTAACCAACCTATTGAAGGTTGGTTCAAGGCGCTCAGTAGAATCATCTGAACCTCTTGATGACTCACTAGGATCTACCACACTATCATCTTCAGATGAAGGGAGAAAGGGAGTTTTTCTTGGTCGTGGTTCTTGTGGAGGTATGTAAAGACGCCATGGGTCAGACTCTTCGCTTGATGATGATGATGATGATGAAGAGAAGGAGGATGATAGATCGATGACTTCTGGTTTATTGCAACTAGGATTCCACATGGTGATTGTTGATTTTGGATTTTTGTGGAATTAGGGTTTTGGTTTTAATTGATGTATGTAGTAACTGAGATTTGGGTTTCTTTTATAAGCAGAGATAGGGCTTATGTAAGTAAATGAGGGGCAGGTTAAATGTGGTTGAGGAGTTAATGAGATCATTGGGCTTTGGACTAATATTAATACTGAAAGTTGACCTTTTTGAATTAAGTATTAGCAAAGAGGCCAAAATACTGATAAGTCTAAGAATCCACTGATAACTCTATCTTTTCCTAACCACTGATAACTCTATTCCCTGTGTTTGGTTTTTGTTGTGTCTTGCAGGTATGAAGGATTTGTGTACATTGGAGCTGGTGATGTGTTTAGCTGCTAATGTTAAAAAAAATTGTGTAATCCTTCATATTTTTGTGAGATATCTCTTATTTTGACACAGATTCGCTTGCTGTATCTCTTGGTTACCGGATTGAAGTGAGACCTTGTATCCACTGATGGTGTGTTTCAAACCACTGATAGCAGTTCTGAAACCTCTGATAGAATGTTGCTTAATTTTGGATACTACAGGGGCTGTTTGGTAACTTTGGCGAAAGTATATTTATCTCCCCAAATCACGGATGGATCATTTACTTGATCTTCAAAACACTTCACCTTGGCGCTCTACATTAACCCTAATCACTTTCCTTTGCATAATTCACATACCCACATCATACCCATCATCAATCATAATGGCGACTCAATACTCAAACACACATAACCTTGTTGCTAACCTCATAAAAAACAATCGATCTAAAGGTTTTCATCAAATGATTAATTTCCTTCTTCACAGTCCTATTCACTATGCCTTGACAGTCACACCAACCATTCTTAAAGCCTACATCCATCAGTTCTGGAGGAATGTTAAGCTTGAAGAGGTTGATGGAGTAGAAGTGTTTAGCACTGTTGTGGATGAGAATGCTATATCTGTTAATGAGGAGATCATTAGGGAAGTTTTAAAGTTTGATGATGCTGATGGTATTGTAAACCTTTCAGATGCTGAGATAGTTGCTGGTTTGGAAAGGTTAGGTTATACACACAGGGGTGATAAGGTACAATTTTTTAAGAGTTTGTTTTCAAAACAATGGAAGTTTTTGATTCACACCTTGTTGATGTGTCTGAGTAGTAAGACCACTGGGTTTAATGACTGTCCTTCAAAAATTGCTACTGCAATTATTTGTTTGTCTGATGGAAGGAAGTTTAATTGGTCTAGGATGATCTATGAGGGGCTAGTACAAAACATTAGGAAGAAGGGTAAATACTATTTATATCCTAGGTTTTTTCAACTGATTGTGGAAAGTCAAATAGAGGAACCTGTTGAGCATTCTAGGGAGTATGAAGTACATCATATGCTTCCTAAGGTTTTTGCACATATGAGGAATCAGCCACAAAATGTACAAATTAGGGATGTTCCTTTATTTTCCCATATGCTTACTTTGCCTACTGATCCTGAGTTTGATGAAAGTCTTGAATCACAACCTTTAGCTACTGAACCCACTGCTAGTACACCTCAAACCACTATTAGTGACACTCAACCTACTTCTAGTCAAACACAAACCACTGTTAAACCAATTGTCTGGACTAGGAGACTTAAGGGCACCAAGCTACCTCAGGCTGGTGTTAGTGGTGTTGTTCATGAGGCTGTCACATGGAGTGGAGGTGACATGATTGGAAGGGCTTCCACTACTGATTCATGCTTAGATGCTGGTCAGGATAGTGGAAACATAATTAAGACCCAACCTTTGGCAACTCCTAATGTGGAGAGTTCCTTGGAACATAACACAGGTGGAGGAATCCCTAGCCAACTGGCTACTATAGGGTGCATAGATGATCAGGCAAGGTCTAGTGCTATGTTTACTATATCCAAGGATTCACCTCTTGGAGCAGTTAACACAGCTCGAAGTGATGAGGATAGTTTGGAACATGAAACTGAATTGACGGATCCTAAGCTGGTATCTGATGATTTTTCCAATGAACCACCTCTCGGACCAGTTCACACAGGTCGAAGTGGGGAGGATATACTTGAACGTTTAAATGAATTGACGGCTAAATGTACCAAAATGGAGGATACAATCTCAAGTCTTCAGGAGTTGTCTGTGTTTCAAGGTAAAGACATTAGGCGCCTAAAGCATAGGGTATTGGATTTGGAGAAAGTAAGAAGACCTAGGGTTGCTGCTTTAAGGCATCTGAGGAGGATGAAAAAGAAGGTGGACTCATCTCCAGCTCTGAATGTGGAGGATGTATCCAAACAGGGGAGGAGTGAAGGCATGAATTCAGGGGAGGCAGTAGATGTACCTATGGAAGAAGATGTTGATAGTGGAGATCAAGAATTTTTGATATCTGATAAAGATGGGAATGAGGCAGTTCTTGAAATTTTGAAGAAGGTTGTAGAAGATGAAGTAGTGCAGAACACAACCACTGCTGCAGTTTCAGACATGGCACTTGTACCCACTACTATCACACCCACTGCTATCATAACCACTTCCACTATTGTTACAACTCTCTCTGTATCACCACCTAAACCTAAAGAAGCTGAGAAAGAAGCTGCCAGTACATTGATAAATTTAAGCAAAACCTCATCTATTTCTACACCTATTATTGCACCTGTTTTATCTCTTGAATCTGCTACACCTAAACCTAGAAGTAAAAGTTTGATTATTGGTGATCCATTAAAGAAGAAAGTGGTTCAACAAGACATTGGTAAAGGTAAAGGGATTGTAGAACCAGAGTTGAAGTTTAAAAGTAAAGCAGAGCAGGTTCCTTATGATGAAGAGTATGTAAGAAAGATGTTAGCTGAAGAACAAGAAGCTTTAGAGAAAAGGAAGCAAGAATTAGAGGAAGCTAGTTAGAGATGGTTAGCTACATGGTATGAATCACAAAACTATCTTCAAGCTTCTCAACAAATACATGATGAATATACTGCACAAGAATGGGCACTATTGGATGATGAGGAAAGAGCTAGACTTTTAGGTGAATGGGCAAGGAGGATCAGTAAAGAAAAGAAACAAGTTATAAGAAAGAAACCTCCTACAATTGCACAGATGAGGAATGTATTGATGAAGATTATTAAGAATTCAGGCATACATATTCCTGATAATCTTAATAAGTGTTCATTTGAAAGAATTTATGAGATTTATATGAGATGTATGAAGATTAATAATGATGATTTCTGTCCAATGAATTCTAAAAAGGAAGAAGAGTGGATTAAAAGTAGTCAAAAGAGAAAATATGAGATTCAGGAGACATCTGATTCTAAAATACTGAAAGTAGTTGAAGATGTTAATCAAATTATTTCTTATGAGTTTAAGCTTAAAGTTGGAAGTGAAGGAGTTTGGAAAATTCAAAGACTCAACAATGAAGTTTACGAGTATAATAAATTTTCACCGATGCTTCAGTATTTTGATAGAGATGATTTGATGAATCTTTGGATACTTTACCAGAATAAGTTTGGTGAAGTACATCCAAATGATTATCATGAGAGACTGGTTTATCATCATTTGAAGATTTTATTTGAACCTACTCATGATGAACCTGAATGGAAAGGACTCTACAATGGTAATGTTACAAGATGGTTTTTATATCAAACTTGTGGAGTTCATGTTTTAACTGTTTCTGGAGAAGTTATTCATATGCTTGTAGAAGGTGATTATCCTCAACTGAATAAGTATCCAGGAGTTATTGCTCAGATGATGAAGCCTGGTATTATCAAGATGTTGTTGCCCTATGATGGTCAAGCTTACAATTTATTGCTGAAGTATGAGAAAATTCTTAAATCTAGTAAGTGTTTGGCTACATCCTCCAATTCAGATGTTTTGAGCTTAAAGGAAACTTGAGAATTCTGTCAGAATGTATCAAGTTTAGGGGAGGATTGTTGGGTTTTTGGTTCCTTGGATCAAGAATTATTCTAAGTACTGGAACTACGGACAGATTTGATATAACCACGGACAGAAGAATGGAACCACGGATGAAGACAAACCGCGGCTAGTAGTATTGTGTAACCACAGATATTGATATGTAACCACTGCTACTCTTGTTTAGTCGGTTTAGTATTTTGTATTAGATAAAAATGGAAAAGATATTTATCTTGTAGGTTACGTATTGTATTATGTAAAGGACTCCTTAGTCTATAAAAGGAGGTCCTAGGTTAGATTAGATGTACGCATATTTTATATCTAAGGTCGATACACTTCAAGGTTGTAAAACCCTAATACTGGTTAGAGTATTCGTATTAATAATAATATTGAGGTGTTGAATGTTTATTGCTCTTCTTCTTAAGATTAAGTATTAAATTCCGCGTGATACTTAATAAGTATTTGTTTTAAAGTCAGTTTCTATATTAGATCGTTTGCTTAACTGGGATCAACAATCCCCATGCAAGAATGAGTTCCATTTGGTTAGTAACAGTGATTAGAACTCCCACATCAGAAGTAGAAACAATGGACTCATTAGAAATAGATGCATTGCTAGTGTCCATATTTGACCTATTCAAAGTATGTTCACTTCTTAAGGGAATAGTTCTACCAGTAGGCATCCATTTTCTAGTGGGCATTGACTTAGAAAATTTAGGGCAAAACTCATTAACCTTATGCCCAGTAGGTATCCATTGATAACCTATATTACTAAATTTCCTTCCTGTGGGTTTCCACTGTTTTCTAACTTTCTTTCGCCTTTGCCTTTTAGCCTTCTTAGCTTGATTTTTAGCATTAACAGTTTTAACTGGGCATTTAACAACATTAGACAAATCATTCACACCACATTCAAGATTAGTAACAGAAACCACGCAATCATCATTACATGTTTTGCCAAAATTAGCAGAATTCGCATTAATTACAGTACGCTTAAAGCTAACACTAGAATCAACACGATTCGTCTTATTCAACACAAACTTAAAGTTCCTAGGTTGGTCTTCTACTTTCTTCCAATGCACATTCTTATCTTGCGAAGTCCTATCTTGCTTGGTATTGCCTGGAGGCTTTGACCCGCTTGCTTTAATGTCAATGATTACTCCTGTAGAGGGAATTATGGGAACATTAGTTGGTTGATCTACTTTTTGCATTCCTGAACTAGACGTGCAGGGATCTGAACTACTTGAAAGCACATTAGTGTTCACTTTCTTAAAACTGGGCATAGAATGATTTGTATGCTTGGCACTAGGCATAGAACAAGGCATCACAGCTTTACCTTTTGCACCTAAGGATTTAGGACATGTTGCTATTAAACATTCTAGCAGCTCTTGAGATCGTTTGGCCTGAATGCAAGCAAACCTAATTTCTCTATCAAGAGGCTTATTTAAGAAATCCTCTTCCACGATCTCACGGAGACATTCTAGACTATCCTTAAGGTGAGCACAATAGTTGTGAAACACAGGTTCATTATTCCTAAGATGAGGAGGAATGTATTTAACAGTCACAGTATATTTGCAGTCTGAGGATGACTTTGATGCAACATTCTCATTAAAAACACGTGGCAGTTTCCCTTTTTCCTGACTCCTCAGATTTTCAATTTCTTTTTGTAAAGACGTTATTTTTTCATTGTTTTTGTCATGAGTGACTTTCATTGAATCATATAACTCTTTAAAGTGTCGTTTAACTTTTTCATTTTCTTCTAGAAAACTTTCGTTTTCTTTTTGTAAAGCATTAACTAAGTTTTGAAGATGAAAAGTTTGAGAATACTGAGAATCTAAAGGAGGAGGCATTTGGGAGCCAGTCACATTGTTCTTTTCACCCTTTAATTGAGAGATTTGGGCTTTCAACTTTCTGATCGTGTTACAATGAGCTTGAATCTGTTCGTCACGTTTGTTTATCTGAAAAACTGCATCAAACTCTGGAACATCTGAGGATGTCTTGATATTTGAGGTTTTGACATTTTCTTTAAGATGTTGATATTTTAGTTGTAAATCAAAATGTTCAACTTCTAGTTTAGAAAGATGTTTTACCAAATTATCGTGATCATCCTGATCAATTTTCTCACTTAGTTATGAGTTTTTGTTTTCAAGCTCAATGACACGATCATGGGAAACTTTCAATGCAATAGAAAATTCATGAAATCGATAAGCAGTAATAGAGTGCTTAGTAACAGTAAAAACATCTTGAGCAACACAACTCGAAATCAAATTCTCATTTAAGATGTGCAAGTTCTTCCTTTCAACTTCATTATATTTGAGTTCCTGTTCATAATCATTGACTTCAACTATCATTGCATCAAATTCCTTTTCCATTTATTTAATATCTGAATTTATTCCTTTTTGAAGACTCTCAAATTGACCTTTTAATTGTTTGAAGAAAGGCATGACCCTAGTTAAATAACATTCTTTAGTTTTCTCAAAACCCCTTTCCCCTTCAGTTATCCCAGTAGGTGTGATTCTCTTCTTACACGTTTTTTCTCAAAATCAACAAACAGCTGATAAACAACATATAGGCTGATTAAGGTCTTGCTATTAGTGGCAATAGATCTAGGAACTAGATGCATTGGTGTATTTGGAGGATACACAGTAGCTACAAGCATTTTCCTAAGGGGAGTGTTTGTTTCAACAAGTACATTAACTTTTAGCTTATCTATGTCTTTCTTCCAAAAGATCTGTTCAGGGGTTAATTGAGTTTGAGGCTTAAACATGTTCAAGGATATCCAGTTTTCCTTAGTGTAATCATGGGGTTTGATCGTTATGTTATTCTCTTTACACGCAGGATCGTTAAGCTTCTTATTCATTTTCTCCCTAGATGCATCATCTAGTTTTCTTTCTTCCTCAGTGCACTCAATGCAACTAGGTTTCTGTCTAGGTTAAAGAATCTCATTGCCATCAAAGATTACATTTTGAGAAGCTTTTGCTATCTTACCATACTCAGGGTTGGATTCCTTTATAATGGGGATACTATTCTTATCGCTGAGAACTCTATGCTTAGTGATCATGTGAGCAGTCTGAATGGTATTCCCTTGTACGTACAAGTTATTTTCAAGCTTGTTTTTCAAGGTTTTTAGATTAGAAAAATCATTCAAAAGTTTTGATTCCTTAGCACTGAATTCTTGCTTAAGCATTTTAACATTTTCTTGAAGTTCTTGTTTTTGCTTAGCAGTTTTAGAAAGCTTTTCTTGTAAGGAGTTTAACTCTTGTTTTAATACTTCTTCTCTAAACTTACTTTTTCTAATAGTTGTACGCATTTGGTCATCCATTTCCTGCTCATGGGTGGTTAACTCAAACTTAGCACGTTGTTCATAAATAACTACTTGTTCTTTATAGGCATTCAGTTCAGAGATAACAGAATCATCAGGGGCACATGCAGTGTATTCATCAAATACATAGTCATCATTGACTGTAGAAGATGCATCACTTGGTACAGTCTCACTTTCACTTTGTTTCACATATTGATCATATGGGACAACATTGATATTACCCATATTTTCAATATCTGACTCAAAAGTTTCAGTTGATTGTACTTTGTCATGTATCTTTTGCTTATCAACATCATCGTATAGTTTTAATACCTCTGAGTTGATTAATTCTTTGGATGGACCAGCTTGCTGTGATGATGAGACCTTTGGAGAGACCATTGAAGAAATGCTAGCCATGAAGATTGTCTGTGCAGTAGGTTCATCATCAACGTCAGAGTCGTATGCATCACAGTCTGCAACTTGAAAGGCATTCTGATGATTATGACCTATCTCTTGAATTGGCTGCTCATCCACATCTGCATCATATGTCTTGGCATTGCCCTCAGCAAGAAACAACAGCTCCTCTTCAGCCAACACAGCTCCATTATCCTGAGCTTGCACAAGTAACATCTTGTCTTTGAAGTACTCTGCATTTTGAGGGCGTTTTGGAGAAGTGCAGTTCCTTGCTATGTGTCCATCACCACCACAGTTGTAGCACTTAATTGGCTTTGCTTGTCCTTGATTTCCATTCCTTCCCCTATACTGATTTTCCACATACCCTCCTCCTACTTCACCACTTCTTTGTTCATATTTTCTTCCTTGAGCTGGTTGCACTGTAACCTTTTCATCTCTGACCAAAGCATGATTATGTAGATTGGATGCAGTCCTGATTTCATTGTTAGTGTGAAGACGGTTAGTATGTGGAGTGAAGGTTAAGTTTTGTTTAACCATAAGAGCCAGTTGATTGATAAAGTGTTCCATGACTGCATTGGAATCAGGTTGTTTGAAACTTGGATCGGGAATGAGTTTGTGATTTCCATTACCCGTGGGTGTGACTTGAGAAGCTTTGGTGGTAATTCCAACATTGGTGTAAAAGCTGTAGAGTCATTTGATGAACTTGTTTCTCCCTGGTTGGTTTTGAACTGTTCAAGAATCCTTTTTTCAAACATAGCATGTCTCTCATTCTGAAGAAGGAATGCATAAAGTTGCTCATAGTTGGTATTCTTCAATCCTTTGGTTAGCTTCACAGATGTGACAAACTTATGCCATTCGGGATTCATGTTGTTCACAAACTTTGAATTCAGCTGAATATTTGGCATGGTCATTTTGATATTCCTCATATCATTCACAAGCTTGTGGAATCTCACGTAATACTCATAGACACTTTCTTCTGGCTTCATCTTAAAGTGCTCAAATTCATCATACAGCTGTGATTCTCTGTCTTCCTTCGTCAATTTAGAACCTGAGAGAAGCATCTTGACATTATCCCAAACAACCTTGGCTTCAGTGTTGTGATTGATAAGCTTGTAGATATCTTTTGGAAGACCCTGAAGTATAATGTTAGAAGCCCTGATGTCAGCATCGAATCTCTTTTTCTCTTTATCATTGGGCTCATCATACGTCTTTGGTCTGTCAATTCCATAGATCATTGTTGCATTTGCAGCTGTATCAATTAAGTCTCTTGTAGTCTCAATCTGATAAGGTCCTTCATCAATAGACTTGAGAATGTTGACTCCGTTTCCTTTCCAAGACAGTACAATTTGATTCGTTGTGCCCAAGAGTCGTAGTCAGTTATGTCAAGCATGGGTGGACGAGTATCTAAACCAGCTGCTTTAACATCCTCCGCAACAGTGGAGATGATTGTAGGTACGTTGGTAGACATGTTAACAGATTACACGGGATTTTATAACTCTA
Source organism: Chrysanthemum seticuspe (assembly GCA_019973895.1). Taxonomy (NCBI): domain Eukaryota; kingdom Viridiplantae; phylum Streptophyta; class Magnoliopsida; order Asterales; family Asteraceae; genus Chrysanthemum; species Chrysanthemum seticuspe. The sequence goes on along the minus strand of BPTQ01000001.1, from coordinate 277,398,985 downwards.
TGATTAAACCGGGAAATAGATTCTTTCACAGGATTTTACTAAATCAAGAGAAAACTGTATTACAAACAAAAATCAACCAAGTCGCTACGAATTCTTGAACCAAGTCGCTAATCACCAAGTCGCTAAGTCACAAGTCGCTAGTGCACCAAGTCGCTACACAGTCAAGTCGCTAAAGAGCAACTCGCTAAGGTCCAAGTCGCTAACACCAAGTCGCTAAGCACCAAGTCGCTAGACACAGTTAAGTTGCTAAAGAACAACTCACTAAGATCCAAGTCGCTAGTATCAAGTCGCTAACAATTTACACTACAACTCGCTAACAATTTCTGAAGCAAGTCGCTAACCTCACCAAGTCGCTAGCCGTAGTCGAGAATCCACTAACTTGTACTATTTGTCGGCTTGTCTCAATAGACAAGTCGCTAGGACCAAGTCGCTACAAAAAACCACTACAACTCGCTACCTTTTTCTGAAGCAAGTCGCTATGATGAAATTCACTACGAGAACCAAGTCGCTACCAAGAAAAACTTCAAAAACACACTTTTTAATCCAAAACAAGCTCAACCACAGTGATTCATGCTTACCAAATCAAAACCCAAGCACATACAATGATTCTAAACACAAAAGTACACCCAAAATTCAAACTTTAACACTAGAAATGATCCAAATTATGCAAAAACCACTAAACTTTTTCAACCTCAAAAACCATCTAAAACCACTAGAAATCCGAGTATATGTAAGAGAGATGATCAAACCATGGCTCTTGATACCAATTGTAACATATTGGATTTCACAAACACATCAAACCATAAACACAAGAGGCGTATAAATGATGTTTTAGAGAGAGAAAGTTAGAGGTTGGGAACTTTAGTGAGAGAAAGAAAAATCTTATAATGAGCTCCAACTCTTTACCTTGGGAGGTAGAGAGTATTTATAGTTCTTACATAAGTCGCCACCTATGGGCTGTGGATCAGGCATACAGTGGGTAAAGACCCGTCCATCCTCCACGGTGTTACATAACTAAATACTACTAAACACTAAATAATCTACGACTACGAGCTTTCTAACGATTACATATACTTGAGGTGACCGAGTCTTTAATAACTGGATTTACTATATCCTAACATTATTTGTCTGCATGGGAATGTTAGGAGATGCGGGATCTTTTTACATCGCCCCATACAAAGAATCTCTTCTTTTGTTAAATCAGCCAGACCATGCTGTTTATAGTATGTTTTATTTTTAACTTACCATTCTATTAATGTTTTATTTTTAACTTACCATTCTATTAATGTTTTATTTTTAACTTACACCATTATATTCATGTTCAACAGGTTTGTTCGGAAGAAGTTAGGGATCATGCTTAATGGGAATGAAGCTTTGTGGTTTTAGTACGATGTTTATATGTGAAGGAAGCATGGAGTGGTTAGCTTTTTCTGCGTACTTGCTGAATTTTATAAATCAAGTGGTTATATATTATGTAACCATTAAACTCATAATTATGTAGTAATTGTAATATGTAGTAGGTTGTCTGTATGAAACGTTTTATTTCAACGTATTTACTATTTCCTATGTTCTTTAATCCCATTATACATCTTTGTTTAATCTGGGGAACTAGCAGTTTTTTCCAATAAACAATGTGGCAACTAAGTGTTCTACGTAGGGAAACTTCTTTTCCTTATTGACTACTTTTATAAACCAAGGAGTCCTTCTAGTTGTTACAATTCGTATTCTACAATCAACTAATAACTACCAACTAGTGACTATGCACACTTGAAATTAACAGATTTATCATTCAACACTAGTACAATTTAAGTAGCAGTTGTAAGTTTAATACTTGCAGCACTAAACCAATATGTCTCTATTCAGGCCCAGAATAGTAAGACCAACACCTACACAAGGGCACCAGAATGGTATCAGCAGCACCTATACACGGGCAACACAAACACGGCCATACACAACAGTATTAACGATGGTGGCATCATTTCGTTGCTGTGTTCTATCACAAGCAGTGGTTAAAATAGCTAGCAGTAGTAACCTGTATACTGGCAGTTGTAAGTATAAAACCAATTCAGTTTTACTAGCGATAGTAAAAATAACTCTAGCGGTAGTAAAAATGACTAGCAATTGTAAGTCTACAACCACTTCAGTTTTACTAGCGGTAGCAAAATTAACTATAGCGGTAGTAAAAATAACTAGCAGTTGTAAGTATACAACCAATTCATTTTATAATTTGAGGTATTTAATTTAAGTAATTGTGCATAAAAGCAGTGTAGCATTTTTTTACGCTTAGAAATGTCGCATATACCTCAAAATAGTCAACTCAAATTAATGTTACTCTACACATCTGATAACATGATGCCATTATGTACTTACGTCTAACTGAAGACGTCGTCGTTTTTAGAATAAGTGATGCTCACAACACATTGATTGTGTAATACGTCCGCCATATTACCATGGCTTACTAAAATATACCATTTCGTAATATTTTACGGACCAAATTTGAAAAGCTTGTATCTTGGGCGCGCGAATCAATGAACCAACCCAACAACCACATATAATGATCATAACACACCCTCGTTCTGACCATCAATTGCAAATCAACAACCCTCATCCAAAGCCTCCTGTCGAGAATTAAAAAAACCAACAAAATTTCCTTGAAAACCATGTCGTTTCGAGCTAATGTTATCACCATTATGAGAGATTATATTAGCAACATGCCAGATACAGTGATCGGTAACATTTTGAATCAGTTGCCAATAATAGAAGAGGTGAGCACCTCTATTTTATCTACAAATTGGAGGTTTAAGTGGGCCTTGCTCACCGAAGTCATAATTGATGAGGATTTCTTGTATTATTTAACATATAAGTTTGATGGGAGCCATGTTACTAGACTTTTAAATCAGCTTACGGGTCCCATAAAAAAGTTTGTCTTCTCTGTAGATCCCAAACCGTTGTCTGGAATGGAAGACTTGAATTATGAAGAGATTCGTGATTGGATTATGTTTTTGGCACTGCAAGTAATTGAGGACCTGACAGTTAGAAATTGGTATGGACAACCAGTTACGTTGCCAACCCAAGTTTACGGGCGTATTGAATTGAAACATCTTGAAATTCATTGTTGTGATTTTCCTAGTTTGGTGTTTTTCACTAGTTTTCCAAATTAATTGAGCTTAGAATTGTGTTTAGTCAAATTTCTTACCGGTACATTTTGGGATTTAATTGCTGGTTGTCCCTTACTTGAGTCTCTTACATTGGATGTTGAGAGTACAAACGGGATGAAACTATGGAATCTTGCAAGTCTTAGGAATTTGAAGAAGTTACATTTGTCATTCGGTATTTCGAATGCTGTCACGACAATCATAGCATCCAATATCTTTCACCTGACAAGACTTCCATCTCTTGAGACCCTTACATTGGATTTTGACTATTGCACGGTAAGACCGTTTTGAGATTTACACTTCTAATTTTACAATGTTAAATATATGTGTAACTATAACGACATTTAATCTTTGAAACTAACCCAAAAGTCGACCTGTGGTAGTTGATGCGTGATGGTAATTTTAGGATGAATGTCCCTTTGCCATTTGTATCCCTCATTAATCTGAATCTAAAAGGAGTTGATTTTGGCGAGACTGTTATCATGTCACTTATCGTCCAAATGATTCGCGGATCTCCAAACTTGAAAAAGCTGGAAACCAGAGTAAGTGTAATACTTTATTACTCTATTTCATACGTATCAAATAAACATCCGTAAACTGCCATGTTTTTCTATCTCAGTACTATTTGATTTTCCAGGCTGCAGACACGCTTAGTGTTTTACCTTTGGAACAACGTTCATTAGATTTAGACACAACCACATTCAGTCATGGGCAGATTCAGACAGTGATTTTTCGATCCTTTCCTAGATCACAGAATGAATTACACATAATAAAGTTTATACTTGCTTGTTCCACGTCGTTAAAGAAAATGTATATCAGGGCCAGCGATTTGACGGACGATGGTTATGATAATATCAAGACGAATTGGGAGTTCGCTAGGAAGCTGTTGAAACTCCCCCGATCTTCCGTCACAGCCGTTGTAAAATTGTTCTAGTGGTTGTAGTTTTATGTAATGTTTGAATACCCTGTGTCAATTAAATTTGTGTACACAAAGTTTGGTGTGTCTGTTTATCAAGGATTTATGTAGTAATCGTAATATGTAGTAGGTTTTCATTTGTATGAAACGTTGTATGTCAACGTATTTAGTATTTCCTCTGTTGCCATTATCCATTTTTATTTCATCTCGCCAACTAGCAGTTGTTTCCAAATATCAATTTGGCAACTAACTGTTGAACGTAGGGCAACTTCTATCACTAGCAGTTGTTATAATAACTAGCAGTTGTACGTATAATACTAGCAGTTGTAAGTATACAACCTATTCAGTTTACTAGCAGTAGTAAAAATTAACTAGCAGTTGTAAGTATACAACCAATTCATTTTATAATTACATATATTTAATTTAAGTAATCAAGCATAAAAGCATTGTACCATTTTTTGACGTTTAGAAAAGTCGCATAAACCTCAAAATAAGCAACTCACTCTACACATCTAATAACATGAAGCGTTATGTGCTTACGTCAAACTGATGATAAACTCACTCTACACATATAATCAACCAATTAGGGGCATAAACTCTTTAAATATGATCTCGTAAAATAAATAATAATAACAAATTTAGATGAAATAATAAATACGTAAGTAAACAAGGTAATATTTGTTTTGTGTTGCTCTTTATAACAATTTTGTGGTATTTTTAAAATCCGTGACCTAACAAAAATTATGTAACATTTTTTTAATCTAACTAGTTATAATACATCGACATTTCCGTTTCATCAGTGTTCACTGGAATAGTATGTTTGAAAACAAATATTAATGTTAACAAATTAAATTCACACCAATAAGTTATGGTCTATAAAAGACCTACATATAGTATTAACACACGAATACACTGAATAGTATTAGCGATTACAACCTTAGAGTGTATCAACTCTAGCCTGGACCTCCTTTTATAGGCTAAGGAGTTCTTTACAATATACATGATAATTATACTTAGCATACTTATCTAATACAAGACATCCTACCCAAGAAATTCAAGAATGTTACATATTAAACTGACACAATCATACTAGCAGTGAAAAACTACATTAGCAGTGGTTTGCTCTTTATTTTATCACGGCGCCCGCAAGCTCGTCATTTTTAGCTTGACCTCAGTCTATCCAACCCGATCTGCCAGGATTGGTAGATGTACACTTGCTTCGGGAAACGGGCTGCAATCAACAAAGGAGTGAGACCATCATTTTCAGCCTCTCTTTGCATATTCAATCACTCCTTCGACCCAATACCCATTATATACTTCCTTCTTCCACTCGGGTAGAGCGAGGTTAAGAAGTAACTGGCTGAAATTTGAACATCTCAAATGGCTAATGAGATTCTAATCGGTTTAAACTCCCACCTTTGGTACGCCATATGGTTTGGGCATGCTTCCACAAACTTCAAAGGACACGGGTTTTGGGTGAAGGAATGTTGTGAATGGTTGCGGTGATGTGTTATTAGTCGTCATTCTCGACAATTTAGAAACAACTAATTGTTATTAGTAGTCATTTAAGAACATGTTTCAGTTGTCGCAGCAACTGCTTTGCGCTTATGTTTTTGTTTTGGGGGGTAAAGGTTTAGGCTATGTATGGGCTTTTTTGAACCGACGGTGCATAGGTAACGGGTTGTTAACATCTTCAACTTCTCTTTGTTGTTTTTTGTTGGTGGAGGAATGGTTGTTTTTTTTATGTGCTTTCCCTTTATTTACCTCACCTATTTAAAGCAAGGATTTTACTGTTCTTGCACGCGGTATAATTAATTTCCAATTACTATTTTGTGGGTAGGCACGTGCCTAGGCTCCTACCCTTCTATTTTTCCTGCTGGATTTGTCCCAAAATTTCTAGGGAAGGAACGTGAATATTTACTTGCATATTTGTTCACCTTTTTTTGGTATTTGGATAAGCCTTATCCGTAATTACAAACCGTTTGAATTTATCGGTTTATTATCCTTTTTTGTACTAAAAGTTTGCTATGTCTCTATATATTTTTTTTTGGAAAAATGTAGCTTCCACAGCTGTTGTTGGTTTTGGAAATGTTGCTTATGCACGTTTGACAAACTGAAGTAAATCATTCATATCGACGATTTAAATTTTACTTTTAAAATTTGAACTTCAACTAGTCAACCTTTTAATTCGCAAAAAAACCATATTGTACTTCAGGGACTTTTTTTTATTATAACTGATTTGGAAAAACAGAAACAAAGTTGATATTTACGTCGACACTAGCGGTGGTTTGAGCGAACTTAGCAGTGGTTGCGTATTCACATATGCATATAATTGAGAATTTGTTCAAACAATGTAGCCTCCTTTGTTTTTTCCAAAAACGCAACCATGTTGTGAGTTGCAGCAGAAGAGTTGGGCACCATTGATGTTTAATTCGAAATTGATTGCAACAGATTGTTAGGTGTTGCGAAGTATGATGTGTGTGGGTCTAAACTATGTTTTGCCCTAGCAGTTGTAACTCTATTTTTTTATCCCCAATTGAATCAAAATTAATCTGTACTTTCAAAACTACTGTTTTACTCTTGTAGCAGTTGTTAGTATTTTATGACGTATTTATCCCCAAATGTGCTATTCTAATCAGCAAACGCAACCGTTATCGTCATCTACTATCTAGACACGATACCATTTTTTGACGCTTAGAAAGTCGCATAAACCTCAAAATAATCAACTCACTCTACACATCTAATAACCTGAAGCGTTATGTGCTTACGTCAAAGTGAAGATGTTGATATTTTTACAATAAGTTATGGTCTATAACACACCTGGATATAATATTAATACACGAATACTTTGAATAGTATTAGCGATTACGCTATTTGAAGTGTATCGACTCTAAATATGCCGAAAAGTTATATCAAACTGTAGCCTGGACCTCCTTTTATAGGCTAAGGAGTCCTTGACAATATACAGGATAATTATACTTAGCATACTTATCTAATACAAAACATCCTACCCAAGAAATTCTAGAATGTTACATATTAAACCGAGACAATGATACTAGCAGTGAAAAACTACATTAGCAGTGGTACACGACTTAATTGTGAGTGTGGATTCCTTCTTGTTTGCTATCATTTTCTTGAAGGATTTCCCGTAGCTTGGTTCCTCCTGGGGTGGCCGTATTTTCATATGGGATTCCCTGCAGAAGTTCGATAAGCTTCTCAACGGGTTTCCAGTGTAAATCCGCCCCTCTGCTCGGTACTGGAAGAGCTTTTAGTGGGGTTGCTTTTCCATCCGCGCAGATTTTATTTTAGAGCAATGGTAGAACCACAAATAATTCAGAAAAAATACAACCACACGCTGACGTGATAGGTTTGAATTGGAGTGAGGAGAGAGAACTGTCACAAAATACACCAATCATCCCCTACACGATAGCATGGGATTTTTTTTATGAATTCTTTATGTGGTTTTCTCTAAAATTAATCCTAGTGCCCGCAAGCTCGTCATTTTTACCTTTAGCCCAGTCTATCCAACCTGATATGCCAGGATTAGTAGACGTACACTTGCTTCGGGGGCCGGGATGCAATCAACAGAGGACTGAGACCAGAAATTTCAGCCGTGTTATTTGCCTCTCTTTGCACATTCTACCACTCCTTCGACCCAATACCCATAATATACATCCTTCTTCCGCTCGTGAAGAGCGAGGTTAAGAAAGAACTGCCTGAACTTTGAACATCCCAAATGGCTAATGAGAGTCTAATCGATTTAAACTCCAACCTTTGGTACGCCATATGGTCAGGGCAGGCTTCCACAAACCTCAAAGGACACGGGTGTTTGGTTGAAGGAATGTTGTGAATGGTCGTGGAGATTGGTCAATTTTGTCGTCTTAGAAATGACAAATTGTTATTAGTAGTCATTTAAGAACATGTTTCAGTTGTCGCAGCAACTGCTTTGCGCTTATGTTTTTGTTTTGGGGGGTAAAGGTTTAGGCTATGTATGGGCTTTTTGGAACCGACAGGGCGTCGACAACGGGTTGTTAACATCTTCAACTTCTCTTTGTTGTTTTTTGTTGGTGGAGGAATGGTTGTTTTTTTATGTGCTTTCCCTTTATTTACCTCGCCTATTTAAAGCGAGGATTTTACTGTTCTTGCACGCGGTATAATTAACTTCCAATTACTGTTTTGTGGGTAGGCAAATGCCTAGGCTCTTGTTCATCTACTTTTCCTGCTGGATTTGTCATAAATTTTCTTGGGAAGGAACGTGAATATTTACTTGCAGATTTTCTCTCCTTTTTTGGTATTTGGGTAAGACTTATCCGTAATTACAAACCGTTTGAATTTATCGGTTTATTATCCTTTTTTGTACTGAAAGTTTGCTATGTCTGTACATCTGTTGTTCGTTTTGAAAATGTTGCTTAAGCACATTTGACAAACTGAAGTAAATCATTCATATCCGCGCTTTAAATTTCACTTTAAAAATTTGAACTTCAACTAGTCATTTGGAAAACAGAAACAAAGTTGATATTTGCGTCAACACTAGCGGTGGTTTGAGCGACCCTAGCAGTGGTTTGTTAAACTGTAGCAGTGGTTGCGTATTCACATATGCATATAATTGAGAATTTGTTCAAACCATGTAGCCTCCTTTGGTTTTTCCAAAAACGCAACCATGTTGTGAGTTGCAGCAGAAGAGTTGGGCACCATTGATGTTTATTTCGAAATTGAATGCAACAGATTGTTAGTTGTAACTCTATTTTTTTTATCCCCAATTTAATCAAAATTAATTTGTACTTTCAAAACAACTGTTTTATCCCCAATTGTGCTATTCTAATGAGCAAACGCAACTGTTATCGTCATCTAGTATCTAGACACGAAAATTCAGACTATCAAGTTTAAGTTATTGGGCAATTTCGTTTGAAACTCGGGCCACCTTCCAATTTGCAATCTGGGAAACTAAATGCCATAATTGGGCAATACTTGTTGTACGATCGGGCAACCATAATTCTTAACCATATGATCATAAAGGATAACCTAACAGCACTAAGTTTGGCATAGAAGCACTATCGCATGGTTGGCAGCATAAACTCATAATTAATTTTAAAGGCAACAAACATTCATAACAGGTGGAACCATTCCTTGTGCACTAGCCCTTTTTTTCTATGATCTCGAACCCTCTTTCAGTTTTCGTGATAGAAACACGCTTTGTTAGCTTCCTTCTTTTGAAAGGTGTTGCACTACCGCACCGCATGCCAGCGTCCTCTTCCTGTCATACCATGTTTTTGAAATAAAATTGTGACAAAGGCTGTAGCTCGTGCACAATGTAGACGTCCATGGATCCATTCTCATCAGCAAGGTCATACATTCGTCGAACGTGATTGTCTGTGTGCAAAAATGTTAAACCATCTTCTAGTGCCTTATTTGGTGCAACATAAAATAAAGCCCATTTTCCCCTCCAATATCATTCAAAACATGATCAAGCACCCTGGTAAATGCAACCCTGGTGGAGCTAAAACACCAGACATCAGCAAGGCGACCGCCTACATAGCGGAGTGGCTGAAATTCAAATTTCCCGTTGTGGTGCACTTTAAATATGACTTCTTTGGTTTCTGCCATGTCCTATAAAGCATAAACCCTAATAACAATTTCAATAACTTTTAATTAAATAAATATTTAATAATAGAATATAAAATATAAAGTTGCACAGTTATTTATATTCATGTACTCTATAAATATATGAACGAATAAGGTAACAAAGTACATATGGGGGAGTACAATAAACCTGGATTTGTTTATAAAAAAACATAAAAGGACAACGATTTTTTTATTTGGATTCTTCGATGAAAGTCAGCCAGGGTAAGCATCCGCAATGGCAACTTGGTGAAAGACTTTTTTACTATTCTAATAAGATATTCAAATGACTTGTTCCATTGTGGCAGTAACTTTGAAGAAGACTTTTTACAAAAGCACTTGTAAAGACTTCAAGCGTTTGAAGCTATTGTCAAAAACCTTTTGTATTTATAAAATTTCATTTTTCACCCAACATTAAATATGTAAAAGCTTTTTGCATTGGAGTAGTTGGTTTTGCAAAAGCTTTTTACCTCAACCATTTAATTGTGTTCAATGCATCAAGTCTTTTATGACTTGATGCATTGGTAATGCTCGAAGAATGTGTGGATGTTGATAGTTGAAGATTATTAAATTGATTTAAAAATACAAAAACCATTTCACAAAAAGCAACTGACATCCTTACCAGTAAACACGTGAAAAATGAAAACAAAATAGCCAAATGCTAGAGTTCACAAAAAAAGTAAAATGCAGAGGCCACTGATACTCTAACTCTTAGGCTAGCCCCAATAGGCGATCGAGATCGACATACATGATCGATTACCTCTATATTCTAATAAAGATTTTAGGAGGGAAGTGATCGCAGGGGCGATCGACTTTTGGTTCTTTTTTTGTGTGTGTGTATAAATAAAAAGGTATATTTGTGGGGTATGTTTTTTGTAGTGTAGGTTGCCTTATTGGGGCATCTAATCGCCTGAAGGTCGCTGGAGAGAGAAAGCTGACGTGACAGGGAAAATAGGGGGATTGAGTCCCCTTACTGGGGGCAGCCTAAAGTGACCACAAAAAACCTATTTGCAAACACCAATTCTTACAGTTAGTTTGGATTATTCACACTATACACCAATTCAAATTGTCAATAAATAATACAGCTGTCTACACAAAAACTAAAAATACCTTTTCATTTGCGAAATTTACCTTTCACTTCTACTGTGATATTTTAGTCAATTAGATTATCAATCATCACAATCATTTACGAAATGCCGTGTTCTTTGTGTCAAGATGGTACATGCACTCCGAATTGTACTAATTTGCAAGATTCTTTATTTAAAGACATGATAGACCGTTTCAAGAGAATGGTAATTGTTTGTGAGCCTGGAAGACTTTCACAATAGAAGGAAATTTTAGAGAGAAACAAGAGCTGATTGATAAGAGGAAGAGAATGATTGAACAACTTCTAGAGTATGAATGTGAGGATGAAGATATGAAAGCGCGTTTCAAGAGGATCGAAGATGATAATGCTAATTTGGAAGCAACGTGTGAAGAGGCGATAACTGATTTTAAGATTTACAACGATTATAATGCTGATGCTGAAGCGAAGTATGAAGAGATGCAAACCAGTTTTAAGAATTTGAAAGATCATAATGCTATTGTCAAAGCTAAGTATCAAGAGATGGTTGAATGTGCCAAAAAGCTTATCAACATACTCAAAGAAGTTGCAGCTGATGCTGATGATTTTTATGATTATGAATGTGTTTTGTATATGTTTAAGAATGTGCTATTTTGGACTTATTACGTATGTAAGGTAATAAGTATTTATCTAATTAACAATGTACTAGATTACCGCATCAAATTTTATGTTATGATTTTATGATATCATTTGTGAAAACATAAATAATCAAAATAATAGCCAATCTCGATATTCTTCACATGCGAATATACTCTAACTAGACTTAATTGCAATACTAAACTCAAAATTCCATTAGTTAGTGATATTATTCACTAGGAAACATAAATTTTCCAAACCTCAAGAGTCAAGATGATTCTTTAAAGGCTGCAGTTGAAGAAAAGGAGAATGAAGGGGTGCAGGCAACCACTGCAAGTATTGCTGCATCCACTGCTAGTATTGTTATACCCACTGCCAGTTCAGACGTTTCCACTGCATGGGCAACCATTGCTACAATTATAACTACATCAATAACACCAACACCAAAACCAAAAGAGGCTGACAATGAGATTGCCATACAATTGGTCAACCAAAAGCAATCTCACCCTATCCCTGCACCTAGACCTATTGCTAGGAGTCTAAAAATTGGTGAACCTGTGCATAGATGATGCAGGCCATAGAAGGAATATATACCAACATTGTAAACAATTGATTTTTTAATGAACCAAGTAAGTCTACAAACTACCACTAATTTTTTTAATGAACCAAGTAATGTTACATACAAAACTAGCGACATCTAAGATACACATAAAAAAGAGCAATGGATTATAAAATGGAATTAACACCTATCTAACATAGGTATTCACCGAATAACAAAAACGATTTATTATAACACAGAACAAATTGGAAATAATCATATGTAATAAACAACGAGAAGAATATTTACGTACCATATTTGGGAACATTTTTTTAAAACTTGATGAATCGAATGTGGTTTGCAATCAACACTGTAGCTTTAAAGATGGTGACATAACAGACGTTACAAGGAAGACAGGGGGCTGACGAAGAAGACGGTTTGATTTGTGAAAATAGTACTGCGAGAATCAAAAACAAAGAATACCGATAACTATGGATGCTTTATTGGTCAGTGACTTTTGGATTTTAAACTCTCTTAATTAATGGATACTGTACTTTTACTATTCAAATGTGTACTTTTTTGTCTAACGTAAAATGATGATAGAACCCATTTTAAAATTGTACGGTTGCCCACCGCTTTTTAGTTGCCCAAAAAACAATACCTTACACATACGGGAAACTTGTCGCAAAGTGGTTGAGTTGCCCAATGACAGCGGTTGCCCTCGGTCTATTTTCAAATTTAAAATAAAAGTGGTCCATAAAGTGATATGCATCAGGGCGCGCGGTCTATTTGTGTCATTTTCCCTATATAGAATTTGAATTTTCAGACTTTTAGAAAGGTAGAATTGTGGAGTAAAACCTAAAAACGATTTTTGGTTGTCTTGGGCAGTATCTTAAGGTTCTCATACCCTATTGTACATCAAGATAAGAAATTTACTTCATTGATTTCATTATGTCTTCAATTGTATGTGTGTATGATTGCATGTTTACCATGTCCGGCTAATTTACTTGTGTGTTTGCCTAGATCTATGAAACCTAGTTATTGAATATTGATTGGTTTTCTCTTTTCTTAATTGTAATTGGCTTAGGATTGCAATAGGCCTTCGTTGTGTTTTTAATGCTTGAGTAATCTTTGTGAACATTGGTTTATAATCGCCTAGAGTTATTGTAGGCTAAAAATCTAAAGATAACCTTAGAGTTAGTTTATAAATCCTAGAGATTTTGTAGGCAATAACCTTAAGGTATCCTCAAAGAGTTAGGGAAAAAAGCATACCCTACGACCTTAGAAGACACAACGCGTTAAGAATAAGGACGTGACAATTCAACCATCAATAAAAGATAACTAGGGAGTAATAGCATCTAGGTAGACACATTCTTAATCATCATACGAGCACACATCAATTAGAAATAGACTACCTCTTAGCTTAAATAATTAGATAGTAGAATAATCGGTAGAAATTCCACCCCCAAAATCCAATACCCCGAGATTCGTACCTTTCAGTTTTCTAAAAAAATATAAAAAAGATAAAAAATAATCTTCCTCAACCCCAACCTTAGCGTAGTAATTTCTCACTCGCATTCTTACTCCCCTAGAGAACGATATCAATCCTGAGGCTTACCCTAATACTACACTACAACGATTAGGTTCACTGCCTAGGTGGTTGAAAAACTTGCTCGAAGAAAAGGAAGTTTCCTTTGACCCCGAACGCGCGTTGTACGCGTATCAAGTTTTTGGCGCCGCTGCCGGGAAACAGAATAGCTAGTTAGGAGTCTATCTCGTTTAGGTTCCCTTGCTTGATTCCTATCAAGTAAGATTTTTTCTCATTTTTAGCTTCCTCGTAGTCTATCCCCCTTCTTCGTGACTTTGTTCGTAAAACCCATCACTCACCATGATTCGCATCTTTCGCCGTTGAGTCTTCACACTACCCGCCCCCAATCCTGCTCCCAATCTCGAAATTGAAAACGCAATCCCACAAAACCTTTCACCCGTTCACCAATTTGGATATCACCTAGGGCATAATGAAATAAATTGGCAACAACATAGTCCTTTCTATGACTCGGATTCCGATGAGGAGTTTGACTATGGTGAGGCATTTGATAACGGGGAGGTCATCGATGAAGTTAATTTTGAAATGGAAGAAGACTTCTCCCAATGTTTTGACCCTAGGTGTAGAATTGAGGTTAATGGCCCCTTTAACATGCAATTCCCTTGTAAGATAGGAATTGAAAGTTTTGATGCTAACTTGCACTCATTCTTACCTTTAAACTTGATCTCAAGAAATCTATATAATAAATTTAAGTTGGATGAATTAGCTTATCAAGGGGATAATGTTGTTGATGTGGTCACTTACTTGAATGTGTTTGTTGGAAGTTTTGCCTATGTGGTTGAATTCATGGTCCTAGAAGATTTAGGAGAATTCATAGGTGGGAGCCTCACTCAAGTAATATTTGGAATGAACTTTAAGAGAATGACTAGGTTGAATGAACGAATGATTGATGGTCTAATCACATTCTCCGATGGAGTTGAAGATTTTGTCTATCAAATGCCCCGTACGCACCCTAGGTTTAAGCACAAAGATGTAGAGGCATGCAATCGGATGGCTCCCATTCCAATACTTAGTGAAAGAGATAAACAACGAGGACTTAGGCATACTTATGAAAAAATGATCGGTACTATAAAAAATGCCTAGATTTAGGATATGAGTATAAAAAAGTGAGAAAACAGTGGAATGGCTTAGATATGGGCACGTGAGCGTGCACGAGACCACGTAGGGGCACGACTTCGAGTCTAGCTCCAAGACTCATAAATAAAGAAAAGCGCTTCATGGGAGGCAACCCAAGCTTAATTGTTTGCTTGTTTGTGTGTCATATATCTTTTCATTGATTGTTTATTCTCATGTTCGAATTTGTGAAAATGCTTTATTTTGTCTTTAACCTCGTCTTAATTACATATAAAGGTATTTTACAAAAAGGATAAGTGTAGGGAAGATTACACACGTTTTTAAAAGAACATGAACATGAGAATTACAATTCTTGAAAAAGATATATATGTGTGTTTGTTAGAGTCAAATGCTTGTATCGAGTCATAATGGATGTTTTGCAGGAATTTTTCCAGATTCTAAAGATGTAATTTTTCCATAACTTTTTCAGAAAAACGCAGTAGACCAGTTTCTGTCATGATAACCTGACGGCGTCAGACTCGCTACCTGATGGCGTCAGGAGGAGCATAAACAACTTATCTTATTTTCTCTCGTTTTCTGTGCTACTTATAAATTTTTGGAATTTCTCAGGTCTTAGTTTTCCAGAAAATCTGAAAACATCCATTCCACAAGCATTATATCCTAGTATAGTTGAGTCATATATAGTTTTATCGTTGATTTTACGCGAAGGTTTCGTCTGTTTTCTTAAGTGTGCAGGTTTTATTTATCAAGAAGAAGAACATAAGATAGGATGGAGCTTTTCACGCATACATTCTTCTAGAAGAAGAATTTAACCACTACCTCACATGGATCCTACCGAGCTAATCAGGGGAGTATTAGTTTCTTTCGCTTTTAATTACCTTCCATTATCATAACTTTGATACTTTCGGGGAACATTGGGGACAATGTTCAGTTTAAGTGTAGGGATGGAAAACAAAACGGGAACTTTGAAACTACGCTTATCCTTGATTATTTGTCTTGTCCAATTTCATTTGTGTAATAAACCATGAGAAATATCGGTTAGGGTAATTTTGGCACCTAATTTAAATTTTTTTCATTACATGTAGGAGTGGGCCATTAGTCTTTATAAAGCGTCTCATGGATAGGAAGTTATATGACTAGCACAAACCCCTTTACCAATCAAATTCCACCCCAAAAATGTGAGGTTCGCCCCCAGTTTTATAGAAATTAAATAATTCACCTTTAATGCTTCGAGAGTGTACCCGTAGTATAATAGATTCTAGAACTAGTTTTGTGATGCATTCCGAGATCGCTAGTGAGACTATACTTGTGTACTTAGGAATAACTAAATGATAAGAGGCATTAGGATAACCCTTGTTTGATACCAATATTATAATTACTTCTTCCACATCGGTTAAGTAATTCCCCCACACCCTTGCGTTGTACTCATATTTAGTACACGATACCCCTAGTTAACCCCTCAGAGCCTATCATTTTCGCGGTTCTCGTGATGTTTTGGTTTTCCGGAATATCAATGAAGAGCATTGTTTACAATCCACCCCCAAACCTACCTTGTATGCACTCACTTTTAGTGCATTATTGTTATCATACTAAACCCTTAGTTCAATTATCTAGTTACTTGCATAAGTTGCTAAGTCGAGTCATATCTTTTGTACACAGTTTTGGGACGATTGGGACTCATAGGTAAAGTTAAATTTTATGGAGTGATGGGCAAGAACGTTAAATTCAAATTCCTTTTATTTACGTAATAATGTACTCCAAATGTTTTGATCTTTTCAATTCGAGTCAAATTAGTGTTAGAGTAATAAAAACTCAAGTGTAGGGATGTGCCTATAAATCCCTTATATTTTGATGTTATCGTAGAGGATTGTAGAGTAAAAGTGTATGAAAAAAAAATCGAAAAAAAGAGAGTTGAAAAAAAAATGAAAAAAAAACATACGGGCTACCATCCTACATATATCTTTAAATTTATGTTTGTTTGTTTCAAAGTTATCTGGATTTTAGAGTGTCGAGTATTGGCTTAGCAACGCCATTCTTCTCATGCTTGTAACATAAAGATTTTTGACTTGCCACCACTAAATCACCTATCCAACAAAACCCCTTGTTTCCCTACCATAAGCCTAACGTTACAACCCTTTAAAAGACCTCTTAGATAGTTTCTCCTAGGTGCTTACGCCAAAGCGATGGATGTTTGAACTAGTCTCAAGCCTATGGTAATCTATGTACTAGGACCGGTTAATGAGTGTTTATCTTCCATTTCCAATTTGAAATATTTCATATACACCCAAGAGATGAGAGTATCCAAACACCACTTGTGAGGTGCTAGTATGTAATTTTCATGCTTGTTATGACTTTTTTGGGGCTTATACTTGTTGTGAATTGTTCTAAACCAATGCTTCAATGCCTCTAACTTATAAATTAATTGGCCAAAAGCACATTTGCTTGAGAACAAGCAAATACCAAGTGTAGGGATATTTGATAAGGATTTAAAAGGTACGCTTTTGAGGAGTCATTTAAGCCCTTAATCGACATTTTTATATCCGTTACTGTTTAATTTCGTTCCTTTTCACTTTTTAGGTCTCTTGAAGGCAAAATGTTGGAATGATGCTTATTTGGATGAAAAGGCGTGAATATGTGAAGAAAATGGCTAAAGTCAAGATCAAGACACTCAAGTTGTGGGAAACGCACCCGACGGCGTCACAGATAAAGGACGACACCGTCCCTCTAATTGCGACGGCTCAGAAGTGAAATTGCTATTTTGTACCTGACGGCGTCAGGCTTTAAAGAGTAGGGCGTCATAACTCAGACGACCTAGTTCCAGATTCTGACGGCGTCAGAAGATGAAGCCGACGGCGTCACAACCCAAACGTGATGCCGTCACAAAGTTGACTTGGCTAAGACGAAACCTGTTAGGAATTAGAAAATTCCTTAGTGAAGAGTCGGTCACCCCAAGTGTTATCTAGCTTAAGTTAGCTCGTAGACTTGTCGTTAGTTACGTTATTTAACAGTTTATTAGTTAGTTGTTAGTTTAGTTTAGTTTAGTGCAACACCGTGGAGGAAGGACGGGTCTTTACCCACTGTATCCCTGATCCACATGCCGATAGGAGGTCGTATTTCATGTAACTATAAATACCCCTTCCATCCATGGAAGGGGTGGTGCTTCTTTTCATTAATCTAATATTCCATAATTTGAGTAACTCTCTAGCAAGAACACCCTCTCTCTCTACTTTCTCTCTCTAAAATGGAAAACATGTATTTTGATCTCCCAAGACCACCCGAATCATCTAACACAATAAAATAACGATCCTACAATTGGTACCAGAGCCAAGGTTCTTGTGTTTTGATGATTTGTATGTGGTTCGAGACTTGTTTTCAACTGTGTAAAATTGTTTGTGTCTTGATACTTATGTCTTATTTGGTGTTAAACAATAATATCTTATGGTCCTATCATTGTTTACTCTAGTTTGTGTCAAACATTTCCAAACAGTTGTGTTACAAGTTATGGTATACTTTTGGTCAAAGATGGTTTTCAGTCCTTCAAGTTGCACGAGTGAATGAGGTTACCAAAACTGTGAAACCAAGAGGTCATACTTTGGTCAAACTGTCAAAATAAAGCAGTTTTATGCTGGTTTTTCTGGGGTCATTCTTCGTAGCGAGTTGGTCATTTCTTCATGGCGACTTGTCTTGACAAGTCGTCCAGATTCCTTGTATCTGGTTTTAGCGAGTTAGGTGATGTGTGGCGAGTTGTAAAAGCAATAGGCCTAGCGACTTGTATTTACAAGCCGTGGCGACTTGGACATGGCGAGTTGGCCGTGGCGAGTTGTACTTATAAAGGGTAGCGACTTGTATTAACAAGCCGTGGCGACTTGGCCGTGGCGAGTTGGCCGTGGCGAGTTGTGCTTAGAAAGGGTAGCGACTTAACTATTGATTATTGAGTCAATAGCAATTTGTATTGAAAATGGTTAGCAACTCGACACTTTTGACTTAGCGACTTGGTACAGAAAGGATGAAGATGAATTGACCTCAACCACTTGACCTACTAATACCAAAAAACCATGTCTAGGACCTCAAGTCATCCATCATAAGTCCATGTTTTATATGAAATAACAAAAAGGAGGTCTTATCAGTTTCGACTCAATCTTACATCAACTTGACCTAATCTAGACTCACTTCAAAGAAACCCTCACATTCACTCCCCATCTCTCATTCAATCAAGACTCAAAAAAAGAAAATATACAAGTAGATCTCAGATCGATTCAATCTTTGTGAAATCTTTTATAGATTTTTTCAATTAAATCTTTTTCATCATAGATCTTGTATGAAGACAAAGCCTCAATGTATATTCGAATATATCAAAGAAAGACCAAGACCTATGTCTCAATCTTCTTTATATTCGGTTCTTAAAACAAAACAACAAATCGATCTCCATTATTGTTCCCTATGTGAGTGGTACTTCAAACTCATAGATATCATTTAATCTATTCACATAGGAACGTTTCATCATAGATCTATTTAGGAGTTTCACTCCTTTTGAATATCCGAATATTTAAGACAAAACATCTAACAAGATTGTTAAATGTTTCTCTTGATTCGTTCTAATAACACAAAGATGGAAGATGCTTACCTATGAAAGTTTGTTTGAACCTTGAAGCCGTGTCTTATTCTTTCAGCCATCCCTGTGGCCGACACTCAAAAAAACATCAAGCCATCTCTGTGGCCTTGCTCCTTTGTATTCATTTTGTGTTCTAATTAATGGATAAGGAGAAGCTGATGTTTATAAACTTAAGAGGCGGATTAATTCTTTTTTAAAGGTGTGGTTAAGATAATATCATGTGTTTGAAGAAAAGAAGAGTAATGGTTTTTTTTGTATTCGGATATGTGAGGAGGAGGGGGCAGACCTTTTAAGTGATTAGGGTTTGCTATGAGTAAATTTAGGGGTATGTGAGATTATGTGGTCCTTTATATCCCTTAATATTAGGGTATCGTGTGATTATTCTGTTTATGGACTAGGGCCGGATTCTGTGTCAATTTTTCTTTGGGCTGTATTATGATTTGGTGGGCCTGAAATCTCACTTGCTGTGTTAGGCCGAATTTGGTACTTGTGTTTCGAATTGGACTTGATGTATGGGCTTGGAAGTGTTTTAATGTGTCTAGTGAGTTATTCTTGCTTTAACCGGATACTTGAGTCCATTTTGGACTTGGACATGATTATTGGATGTGAATTGTGTACGTGATTATTGAAGTAATTTGTCTTGTGAGCCGATGTAATCTTGTGCACCTATATTCCCCTATGTTTTATGATATGCGACTCATGTATTGGAACGGGTGAAATTAACGGACTTGATTTATCATGCGATATTTTCATGAGCTAACTTGTTTGGACATTGTAATTGGATCGATTGGAGTAACAATGATTAAGACCGGTTAAGGGCTTGAACTGACATCCGATGTGAAGCTTCATTTATTATAAATAACTATTATATTGGGTATATGTTTTGAACCGGTCAAGTTAAAATTGATTACTTGGTCTGATCAATGTTTAATTTGATAATGATGAGATTCAATGGGTTATGAGGATTGGTACTTTGGTTTATACGTTTTTCACGAAGTATATTTTGTCACGGTTTGAACTTATGATTAAACAAAGTTGACTTAGGGGTTGTTTGGACGGTATTTCTTATTTGACTTTGAAGTGCGGTTTTCCGGGCGCGTTTACTTATTTCATCCTCTTTCTTTCTACCATTCCACGAAGATGACTTGTTTGGGCTTTTATAGAGTGTGATAAAGACTTGGCTATTTAGTTGCGTTTGTGATTCTTTCTCATTTAACCCACAACGTAGCTATCACTTCGGTGTCTCACTCAATTGAGAATGTCAAGAGGTTTTGTACATTGGGTACACCGTTTCTTCTTCACAAGGATTAGTACAAGTTTAAATAACAAATCTGGGGAATTCTACTTCATGATCAAGTTTGGTATATCGGGTTTACTTCTCCATGTGGTCACTGCAATAGCCGACATAATGCGTGAATGATGAGTTTACCAAAGTTTTTATTGGATGGTTGATGATATTGTTTATGTTGGATTATGAACCGCTGATGAACCACAACATGTTCCCCTAAAACAGATATTCACCGAAACCAAAGTTGCCATAACACATTCAAGCTGACATTGTTTACGGTTTTGTCTTGATTTTGTAAAATCCCGCGAAAGAACCTATTTCTCGGTTTAAATCATAGACTTGTAAAATCCCGTGACAATGGAAACATCCTGGTAATAGTAAGGTGCATTTCCGGAACTATCTTACGGTTTATTATTGGTTTTGTAAAATCCCGCGAAAGAAACTATTTCTCGGTTTAAACCATTAAAATTGTAAAATCCCGTATAGATGGAACCATCCTGGAGAAAAGGAAAGTGTATTTCGGGATCTTTTCTGATGCTGGTGCTACGGTTTCTGCTTCGAAGAAGGGATTAAAGGGTGTAATTCATGAATTGGATGTGTGTTCGGATATTCGTCATGGCAGTTTGGTTATTACATGGTTTTACGGGGTTATTTGTTTTTGACCATGGTCGGGATGAAACCATTATCAAAGTTCATTTAAATGTCAAAGAAGGCTAGATTTGAGCAGTTCAGAAGATGTGACAACGGCGTTAATTCAGTATTATTTATTTGAGGTTGAAGTGAAATATCACGGGCGAGTGCACTTAGTATCTGAAGGTATCAGGGATGGTTGGATGAAGATACTTTGAGATCCTTGTTCAAGCTTATTATCAAAAATGAAGACTTGGAAATCTAGTTATTGTTGGGTGACTTTTACCTTTTCTTTTACCACTTGGGGGAATTGGGCTCTTATCACCTCAAAATAACTATCACTTAAAGGAGTTACGTTGTAGTGCTCAGTGTCACATTCAATTGTGGATTTTCAAGAGGTGATATACGTCTTATACTCGATGGTTGGTTGGTTGAAGAGTATAGAGTACTTAGAGATTCAAATGGGCATGAAGTCTCGGCACCGCTCTTTGTTACATATGTGCAAGTTTAAGTCACGAGTTCAGGGTATTTTACTTCAGGGTCAAATTCATCATATTGGGTTTTCTCCATCAGCTGTCACTACAAAGAGCCTACTGAATGATAATGGGGTTGATTACATGTTTTGCTAAGAGAGTTGAAAAGAGAGAGATTATGACGTCTGTTCACATCAGTTCATGCCTCGTACTCTAAAGAAAAGAAATGTGTACGTTTCAGTGCGCATTATCTTTGAAAGAAGAGAAATCTTCTTATGACATATGAACACATCAGTTCATGCCTCATTCGCTAAAGAAAAGAAAAGTGTACGCGTCAGTGCGCTTTATCTTCTGAAGAAGAGAAATCTTCTCTATTATGACCATTCTCATCAACAAGCTTCATACTTTTTCCATGCGCTTCAGTCATCAAGTGAACCGGGCTACCACTGATTGTTTTCTCATTCCACTTGCTCGATTATAATGAAGATGGCGACATCATGTGCTGATTTTGCGGGAGAGAAGTGTGAATAGAACATTCGGATGATTTTCACTTATTTAGTCAAGAATGGCATCTCCGTATGCAATTCTTGAGGGGGAGAAGAAGTGTGAATTTTTGGCATTGTTGATTGATATTTGAGAATATAAATGGTCATACGGCTCTAAACTCATGTAAGAACCGAGCTTCTTCTTATCGGGTCATCTTCACATGGAGTTTTTCTCTTCTAAGAGCCGTTGGTTGACATCTTCACTCGGATTGATGAGTTTATCGACAAAGTGCTTCCGGTTAATGCTTCACGTATACATCAACATGATGATTCCGAACAATCTCTCTGTTCTTGTTTGATGTGATTGGTAGTTTGGTGTTACCATCTCATGTGTTCGTTGTAGCCTGATTGCTGATTTGCTTGATGAACATCTTTCTGTTCTTGTTTGATTGGGAGGGATTTTAGTTAAGGGGATTTGCAAGATGTAAGTTGATTGGGATGCTTTTTGGTGATGTTCTTGTTTTTGGTGAGTTGAAGATGTTAACTATCTATTCCCCAACTGGACAATCTTGAAGAAGGTCGAGTCTGCAGTCTGTTCTACATTTCCTGCTACATGTTAGAAGACTAAAGACGAGTTGCAATTAACGATCTAAAGACTTCATCTTAATCTGGGCTGTCATCAAACAGATTGTCGGTTTAGGGGAGAGCACTAATTGGGGGAGAGTGAAAAGTCAGATTTAATCCCCAATTAGACTTGCTCACATTCTGCAACAAGTTGATTCTCACAGATACATCTGAGCTAATGATGTTCTTCTCAAATGATTTCTAGTACATGGGCTTAAAATATGTTGCTGATTCTGAAGTGTCAAAACCAGCAAGGGGGAAGGAGACACGTATCTAAACGCGAGTAAACTTGATGAACTTAATACTTCTAAGTAATTGAAGATATCCCGGGAAGATAAATGTTATTACCGCAGAGAAACTCAAGGTTTGACTCATGGCGAGTAAACTTGATGGACTTAATACTTCTAAGTGATTGAAGTTATCCCGGGAAAACAAATGTCATGACCGCAGAGAAACTCAAGGTTTTACTCATCAAGGCGTTTAGTGTTCTTATTTCAACTATGTGGGGGAAGAGATGTTAGAAAATGTTTCTGAAGATATAAGAGGTACATTGGTGTGTGATGATCTCGATGTTATCGCAATCATCAGGGGTGAGAGAATTTTGAACATTGGGGATGCTCAGCTGTTTTACTTGAGGGCTTAATATGTGATTCAGAGATATAATCACTTATTCCGGTGTTGACATCCGCAGAGATTGTCACCCGCAGAGATAATCAGTGATTCAGCCTGCTTCTTCAATGTTATCGGTTGTTCTCTCTTTGGGGAATGTGTGTACTTCGGGTCCTTGAGCTTCATACACGATCATCAGGGAAGAAAGCCATTGTTTACCACAAACATTGGGGAGGTGTTTTCCTTCCGGGCATGATGTGTATTCGGGAGAGTTCTTGGATATTGGTGTACTTCGGGTTCTTGAGCTTCATACACATTCATCAGGGATGAAAGATGTGAACATTGGGGAGTTGTTCTTCATTACCCTCATGATGTGTATTCGGGAGAGTTCTTGAGCATTATACAAAGAGACTGACTGCATCAACTCAACTACTTGGGGGGAATTATTCTCTTGACACCTTTTTTGGAATGGATTGCTTCAGACTTCAGTGGAAAAGAAATTTGAGAAGAAATTTAAAGAGTGGGATGATACGTTGCTGTTCTTGTTGATGATATAACCCCGAATGGAGATCCTCGATTATCGTTCTTAAATGGAGCAGCGGGATTTATGATAATGGTGTGCTTTCTTGTGCACCTGGCTAAAGCAAGCTTGAAATAGAGCTTCGAATCTGCTCATCTTAAGGATTTTCGGTTTGGGGGGAAGCTGCCAGAGTCTCACTTTCGGATGGTTCAATTTCTCTCAATTCAGGAGCCTCGAAAGCTTTGGTGGTGAATGTTTAAGAGATGATGACTTATATCTTCTACAACGGGGCTGTTCGATATCCTTATCTCGGTACTCGTATCATCATCTTCCTTAACTATATCATCTCTTCTATCCTTGTAAATATTTATTCGAAAAACAAAATACAAAAATATAAAACCAGCAAAAAGAAATAGAAAAATATAAAACCTTCAAAAATCCAAAAAAATCAGAAAATTTCAAAAATACCAAAAATATGTTTTCTAAAGACATGTATTCTGGTATCGATAACATCTGCGGTCTTAGAAATGTCATTCAATAATGGCACGGGACTTTAGATGAAGTTCGAGCAGGAGGTGTAATTATTTCTTTTTAAACATGTCTCAAATTATGGCTTGCAGTTACTTCAGACTGTAACCCGTGCTTAAACAATGGCTTGCTATTATTTCTGATAGCAACCCGCTCTTTTAAAGAAAGGAAAGTGCTACGCTAAACAATTTTCAAATATTTCGTGCACTTATCCTAAAACAATTTGAGGAAAGTATGTCGAAGGACTGCTGTTCCTACACAAATGTTTTTCCGTCTAAAATTCTTCAGAAAAATATTTGTTGTTTTTCAAAAATGGTGGTAAATGAGTTGCTTGTAATTCTATCAGATTCAGAGTTTTTGTGAAAATTGAAAACTCAATCAATGACTTCAGCGCTTTTAATCTTCTCAGAAAATAAGTCATTGATTGAGGGGGAGAATGTTTTCAAATTTATATCATCTAACGGACTTTCTTAATTATCCTACGTGCTTATCTGGAAAAATATAATTGCCTATGTTGAAGGACTAGGTTTCTAGGATATGATTGTTAGGTTTAGATGATTAGAGTTTGAGAAACACATTATTCCCATACTTTACATGATCTGATTGATATGTTGGATTGACTTTTATTAGTCGATTGCTGTTTGGGTGTTGTCGACCACCATATATTTGTATGTGTGTTCACTAACGTATGCAGGTATATTGGTTATAAGAATGTTCCCGATCCGGATCCCTCAATTGAAGATGATTGGATGCCGAAAGGAAATGGTAACTATATCTTGGGTTGACAAATGAAGAAACGGAGCTTAACTGGACTTCAATGGAGAGTTGGCATGAAATGCAACGTAAGAGGTCTTACTGCATCAGCAGATGGTTTTCTTCAGCAAGTGAAGAAACGGAGCTTAATTGGACCTCAGTTGGCATTCAAAATGCAACGTAAAAAGAAGTCTCACTGCATTTGCAGACGGTTTTTCTTCCAACCCTACAACAACAAGAACGGAAGCTTCTCAACCACTAACGTATCTTTGTGCAGGATACCATTTTTAAACAATTTTTGAGTAAATTGAATTAAATTGTTTTGAAAATGGAAAAATGTTGTTTTGAAAATATATTGGAATAAATTTTGAAAATCACCGGACTTCATTTTATCAAAACTTAAGTCACTCAATTATCGACTTCGGTCATCGATTGAGGGGGAGAGTGATTTAAATTTAAAATATTTTCATACAATATATCTTCAAAAAGGTCCGTTTTGTACAACAAAAAGTGGTGATCTAAAGATTTAATGTTATGTCATGGTATGATTTTTTCTTTAGAATCAAGGTCTTTCAAAATGAAATCTTTTCTGTTCTTGTTTGATTGTGAAATTGTTTTGTTTTACTTAAAAGATCTCTTAAAAACTATCATACCTGACACTATCAATCTTTAATGTCTTATAATGGTCCTTATCTGTCATCTTTCAAAATTGAATCTTGCCACGTCTTTCCCCAAATTTTTCTAAATGATTTAAATCAGTTGGGATCACAAATCTCAAATGGTTTGATATTTCTGATTGGGGTAGAGATCGTGATTTAAATCTCAAATCTGTTTTAATGGAATCGGTTTTAGTCCTTTATAGGCACTCCTGCCTCCATGTGCCAAACGACTTCAAATACACAATACACATGATGAGGAGGAGGATTTATCCAAAAAACAAGATGAGTATTTAAACCAGGCCACAAGTTCTCCCATGTTTTCTAAACCGTATTAAATCACTTGGGATCCAAAATCTCAAAGGGTTTGATATTTTTGATCGGGGGAGAATTTGTGATTTAATAATGAAATTTGATAAAAGGTGATCATTTTGATTTAATTGTGCAGGCTGCTCTCTCGTATGTGCTAAACGCTTTCGAATCTCGAAGCATATATTGAGGGGGAGCATTTTTAAAGATAATAAACTATCGAGGTGCAAATGCTTTTATGTGTTAATATAAAGTACCTTGATTGAGTTTTAAAATGGTTTCTTAATGGCGCTTGTGATTGTGGATGTGCTTCAAATTAACTATTGCCTCTATGTGATAAAAATGATTTCAAAAATCCTATGCACATATTGAGGGGGAGAATTTTACCATGAAAATCAAATGGCTTTTTCGTATCAAAATTGTGATCAAAGAAAATATTTCAAAGTCCTCTTGCCTCCTTGTGCTAAACAATTTCTAAAGCATATGCACATGTTGAGGGGGAGGTTTTCTAAATGATCAAAACTATTAAGGTACAAAATGCTTTGATCTCGTATCACAAGTACCTTGATTGGTTTTCCAAATGATTTTTCAATTGGTTTTAAGGAAGAATGAACTGTACCAAAAGACTGACCAATTTACTTTATGCATGGTGTTATAAGGATGGTTAGGTTAGGTATTAGTTCCCACGATCCGCCAGAACCGGAGGGATCTACCCAGGGACAATCCACTAGATAGTGTAGAGTCCTTAGGTATATTGAAAAAAGGAGAAAAGTGAGATACGGGAAGAGTGCGGACTGAGACAGAGCTAGTACTGGAATAAACCCAACAAGGTTCTAGTTATGAAGTCTCGGTAAGCACTGAAGGGGTTGAAGAATGAAAAAGAAATGAATGATAAAAGGGTGAAAAGAAATAGCCCTCCATCAATTCAACCTTAGGGCAGTAACCGGGTTCAATACATATGCTACTGGTTGTTACCAAGGTAACACTGGTATTGAAGACAAGACGTCATGGACCCAGTGACGCACTGCACTAAAACTTCCCAAACTACTCAAGTTCCTCTTAAAAGGGCTTGTTTCATTCTCACGGGGAACCGACATTATCTATCGACTTTCTCTTAGAGATTGTTGATATTGAAGAAGGAGACCCTCTCCCTAGTCTCCGGCACAGGAACCAAAAATGCACTATTGAGTCTAGAGCCAAGAGATCATCCACAATATCTCGTTAGGACACTAAATTCTTGAAGACTTGCTTTTTCACACAATGTGGAAAGTAAGTATATATTAAGAGTCCTATGCATTATCCTTGTGGTATTGCCAGAACATCCGAGTGATATGTAAAAATATTCACAATGAAGATGGAAATCCTTCTAGAGCCAACATCTAACAAGCTCTTGGTGGGTGACATGTGAAATCTTGCAAAAGATCAAGCTTGTGACAACATGATAGAAACGATGGGGAGATTCATTCTTGAATCAACCTTGGTCCAGGAATGGAATTGACGAATACTTTTGGAAAAACCGTTCGATGTGCAAACCTTCTTTTCTCTAGCACGTCGAATGTGTACTTATGTTTTCAAATTCAAAAAGTATCTCTGATTGAAAAAATACTTTTAGAAAAACCGTTCGATGTGCGAATCTCTTCTTGTCGCTAGCACGTCGATTGTGTACTATTTTCAAATACAAAAAGTGTTTTTATTGAAAAATTGATCTTTCTCATAAAACCTTCGTCGTATTGCAAAACTCTTTATTCTAAGCAATACGCGATTGTTTTCAAATAAATTTTTCATCAATCAGTGAATCTCAATTCGCTGGTTCACTCACTCCGTGTTGTCTTCTTTGAGACGTTCCGGTTTGAGAACAGCTAGAACAGCTGCGAAACCCTGTCAAGGAGATTCTTAGGAATCCTACCTGATCACAGGCAGTATTTGTACTGATCAACGGGGAACCGTGGGCCGTGTACCTCAATTCAGCGAAAGTGATCAAAGACACTTTCGTGTGTTTTATTGCTAACTGTTGTTTGCAGGTACACTTGGACGGTTGCAGCTGATCAGAATTGAGGTGTCAATCCAAAGCCGCATGCTCACAGCTTCCACACTTAATTTGAAGAAATCATGACTGGTGCATATCTACATAACCTGGCTCTGATATTTCATACTATGCTTATGCTTCGCTGCTGCAAATATCATGAACCAGTAAGGCTTCCGCTACTCTGATGGAAAGATGTCATGATTCAAAAGTGTGAGCATGTCGGTCCGAAAGTCACAACTTCACATGATGGAAACACAATAAAGGGTGATCCAGAGATTTAATGTGGTTGATGATCTCAATGAAAGCTCGAAGATCATCAAGATGTGGATCAGTTCAAAGACCTCCACTAAAAGTATAAAATATGCGGACTTTGAAGAATCGCTACAAAAGCACAAAGATTGCGGAAATGAAGAATTCAAGTCTACGAGCTCAAGAATAAAGTCAAGAATTGAATGCTAGGATTCGAAATGTAAAACATGGGGTTACCTCCCTTAGGGGGAGATTGTTAGGAATTAGAAAATTCCTTAGTGAAGAGTCGGTCACCCCAAGTGTTATCTAGCTTAAGTTAGCTCGTAGACTTGTCGTTAGTTACGTTATTTAACAGTTTATTAGTTAGTTATTAGTTTAGTTTAGTTTAGTGCAACACCGTGGAGGAAGGACGGGTCTTTACCCACTGTATCCCTGATCCACAGGCCAATAGGAGGTCGTATTTCATGTAACTATAAATACCCCTTCCATCCATGGAAGGGGTGGTGCTTCTTTTCATTAATCTAATATTCCATACTTTGAGTAACTCTCTAGCAAGAACACCCTCTCTCTCTACTTTCTCTCTCTAAAATGGAAAACATGTATTTTGATCTCCCAAGACCACCCGAATCATCTAACACAATAAAATAACGATCCTACAAAACCCTAATGGCGGCGATCCGACAGCATCACAATTAAAGAGTGACGTCGTCGCAGTTGTAACTCTATATATAGAATTTGAATTTTCAGACTTTTAGAGAGGTAGAATTGTGGAGTAAAACCAAAAAACGATTTTTGGTTGTCTTGGGCAGTATCTTAGGGTTCTCATACCCTATTGTACATCAAGATAAGTAATCTACTTCATTGATTTCATTATGTCTTCAATTGTATGTGTGTATGCTTGCATGTTTACCATATCCGGATAATTTACTAGTGTGTTTGCCTAGATCTATGAAACCTAGTTATTGAATAATGATTGGTTGTCTCTTTTCTTAATTGTAATTGGCTTAGGATTGCAATAGGCATTCGTTGCGTTTTTAATGCTTGAGTAATCTTTGTGAACATTAGTTTATAATCCCTTAGAGTTATTATAGGCTAAAAATCCAAAGATAACCTTAGACTTAGTTTATAAATACTAGAGATTTTGTAGGCAATAACCTTAAGGTATCCTCAAAGAGTTAGGGAAAAAAGCATACCCTACGACCTTAGAAGACACAACGCGTTAAGAATAAGGACGTGACAATTCAACCAACAATAAAAGATAACTAGGGAGTAATAGCATCTAGGTAGACACATTCTTAATCATCATACGAGCACACATCAATAAGTCATGGACTAACCCTTAGCTTAGATAATTAGATAGTAGAATAATCGGTAGAAATACCACCTCCCAAATCCAATACCCCGAGATTCGTACCTTTCAATTTTCTAAAAAAATATAAAGAAGATAAAAAATAATCTTCCTCAACCCCAACCTTAGCGTAGTAATTTCTCACTAGCATTCCTATTCCCCTAGAGAACGATATCAATCCCGAGGCTTACCCTAATACTACACTACAACGATTAGGTTGACTGCCTAGGTGGTTGAAAAACTTGCTCGAAGAAAAGGAAGTTTCCTTTGACCCCTGATGATGTACCCTCCGAGTAGCTCGAAGGACACTCCTCCGAGACGTATCGAAGCCCTTCAATACGAAGGCCCAAGTTAGGATTCCGTAATATCCATAGGCGTCAAACCATTCGTTAGCACGAAGGTGACCTAAGGAGAATTCGCCATCCGAAGCCCTAAGCCCTTCGGTGTATGGCTGACGAAGGAACAATGGATAAGGGAACCTACTGACTTGGTCAAACCCACGATCTCCCTCTCTCTCTTGACTTCCCCGTCAAGTCTGAGAACGTGGGTCACTAAGCCCTAGCGGTTACCCACAATCATGGGACGCCCCCATGATCTCCGACATTCATGCAGAAGTGCTCTCAACCCTATTTCATTCACTCTAAATAGGTTGGACGGGAAATGGATTATGGTATGCTCATTTCACACTCATTTCTTTACTTACACATACTTATACAACCATAACTCATACTTACTCTCACGCCAGAGGTGGTTCGCAGGGTCCTACCCCTGCGCAATCACTTAACGTAGTGTTTCATATTTTTTATTCTCAGGTGAAAGGCAAGTCTTGGCTGGAACATACACCCCTCATTACTTTGATCCTCATCGAAGCCTGGTTGTGCAATCTATTGTACAATCAGTGGCGCCATCCGTGGGACCACTACTATTAGTCCTGTAATCACCCAGTCCTAAAACCCTAACTAACTACACTACATTTCCGGCATGGAATCAGGAAAAGAAGATACACCACCACCAGGTTTCTCTACCCTAGTCCCTCTAAACGCAACTAACACCGATAATCTCGCCCCCATAACGGCCTCAACCTTTACCACACGATATCGTTTGGAAACTACTCTCGTATATCACGCCTCAACATCCGCTAACCCTATCCCTGATATTAGCCCCGCCTTCGTTGAGGCAAACTTTGAAGCCTTGGATTCCTTACTTAGGGCTCACAAAAGGCAGGTTCGCAATACTGAAATGCAAAGAGAGTTGGAATACTCCAGCGAGGAGTATGATGAAGAGATTGAAATAGAAGAGAGGCCACAACCTGTTAGCAGGGGGCGCTCGGCCCTACGAAATGGTTCTCCTTCCATCAGAAGGCCAAACGAAAGGACGATAGGCTTTGAAGAAGGACCCGGAGGAGGTCCGGGAAGAAGGGAAAGAATGCATGGTGAAAGAAGGAGCGAGAATTCTAATGGGGGATGCAACCCGGTAGGGAACGGAGGAGTAAACCTAACCCCTCTCTTAGCTGCTCATTTAGGAAGAGAGGGAATGGGGGTTCCAGTACCCCTTCATATGTTTCGAGTACTGGAGGTCCTCCTCCATACTCAGGCATGAGTCAGTTACCCCCTCCGGTAATGAACCCCTACCTACCTGCTCAAACCTACAACACTTACCCTACAAATGGTTCACTCCCTAACCAGAGTTACCAGCAGCTGCCCTACGGACATGTTCCTACACAATCGACGGGTGTAAACCCTTCGTACCAACCTTCTACTGTTTACTCTACCTACACACAGCCATTTCCTAACCCGTATAATCCTACACTTGTTTATCCACGTCCATACAACCCTTACTATGCCGAAGCCTCTAGAGCATGCACATCTTTCGTGAAGTGGATCGAAGAATACCCCCTGCTTGACGGTGTAAAGATGCCTACTCATATAGGCACCTACGATGGGAAAGGCGATCCTGATAACTTCCTCCATTTATTCGAGGGCGCTATCAAGATGAAAAAGTGGGTCATGCCCGTAGCATGCCACATGTTCACTTATACGCTCAGAGACTCTGCGAGAATATGGTGGAATGGACAGAAGTTGGGAAGCATTGTAAGTCTGGACGATCTCAAAGCTAAGTTCCGATCACACTTTATCCAACAGAAGAAGTACACCAAGACCCATCTAGCCGTGCACACCATCAAGCAAAGGGACAATGAAGGTACAAGGGCCTTCGTTACAAGGTACACCGATGAAACGTTACAAATTCTGGGTTTGTATGAAGATCAGAGGATTTCAGGTTTTGCACATGGCCTTCGGACACGAAGCTTGGTGGAATTCTTGTCCACCGTTCTTCCCACCACTTATAAGACACTGATGGAGAAGACTTACACTTGGATTGAATCCAAAGAGGTAGCAGCGAACGGGGCTCCGATAGAACAAAAGGAAGCTGCTGACAAATTCTCTCGTGGGTCCTCGTGGGAAGGATCCAAGAACAAGAAGAAGAACAGAGATCGCTTCACCCCATACAACAAAGGCTCAAACCACGGATTCTTGGCAAACTTGGTCAAATCTCCCCGGGAGATTCTGGCTACCGAGAAAGCCGCTAAATCCTTCGATCCACCACCTCGGATGATAGCACAAAGCAAAGCGAGAGACATGTCCAAGTATTGCCAGTTCCATGAAAACCATGGACACGCCACGAACAACTGCAGAGAACTAAAGAAGCAGATCGAAGAGGTAGTGCGATCCGGACAGTTAGCACATCTGGTTAAAGGCATTAAAAAGGGAAAGGACAAGTTCTCCGACACCCAACTAGGTGAATGGAAGGGGAACAAGAAGGAGTCTACGCCCACAGAAGCTTCGATACTAATGGTTCACAGACACGGTCCGACCTTAAAAAGGAAGGAAGCAGACGGAGAGCTGGGAAGCGTAGGGGAAATAACCTTCCCTCACGTCTTTGGGCAGACACCTTCAACTGACCTCGTGGTCATCAGGGTACAAATCTCAAACAAGGAGGTGAATCGAGCATATATGGATTGTGGAAGCTCCTGCGAGATCATTTATGAGCATTGTTTCCTAAAGCTCAAGTCATCCATACGCTCACGAAGGGTGGACTCAAAAACACCACTAGTAGGGTTCTCCGGCGAACATTTATGGTCTTTGGGAGAAGTACCGTTGGAAATCACCATAGGCGAAGGCCCCTTATCCCGCACAGAAACGCTCACCTTCGTTATAGTCAGGTCAGATTCTCCTTATAATTTGTTAATAGGGAGAACAGCTATGCAAAAGATGGGTATTGTTGTTTCTACCATACATGCTGCTATTAAGTTCCAAACTCCCTTCGGAGTAGGGACTGTTCATTCTAATTATGGGGCGGATAAGGGTGTATATGGTGTTAAAAAGATCAAAGAAGAATCGGAGGATCCTTCGATAGCCATTCTAAGCTGTACAGATGCGGAGGAGCGAGTTATAGTTAACCCTAGCTACCCTGAACAAACGGTGGTAGTAGGAAAGCAACTCCCGGCGAATTTCAAGGCGAAGCTCGTGGAACTGTTACGGACTAACCTTGATGTTTTTGCTTGGAATATTCTGACATGACAGGGGTACCGAGAACTTTGCTGATCGACGGACAGTCCTTCGGAACGGAGCAAAAACTCAATGAGTACAAATACATTGAGCCGATAAAACAGAAAAGGAGGAGCCTAGCCCCCGAAAGAAACGCTGCAGCCTGCAAAGAAGTGGACGAACTCACACAAGCAGGCATCCTAAGGGAAGTTAAATACCAAACCTGGGTAGCCAACCCAGTAATGGTCAAAAAGAGCGACGGAGGGTGGCGCATGTGCGTTGACTTCACTGACATCAACAAAGCATGCCCGAAGGATTGCTACCCCCTACCAGAAATTGACTGAAAGGTAGAATCCTTGGCAGGCTTCCGGTTAAAATGCTTCTTAGACGCCTACAAAGGATATCATCAGATCCAGATGGCAAAGGAGGATGAAGAAATGACAGCCTTCTACACGAGCAAAGGTGTCTACTGTTACAGAAAGATGCCCTTCGGAATAAAGAACGCGGGGGCCACTTACCAACGACTCGTAGATAAAGCCTTCAACAAACAAATAGGCAGAAATCTCGAAGCATACGTTGACAACATGGTTATCAAAAGCAAAATGGAGGAGGACCTACTCTTCGATGTACAGGAAACCTTTGACCAACTTCGGGCGATTAACATGAAGCTGAACCCTAAGAAATGCTCCTTCGGTGTCGAAGAGGGACAATTCCTAGGGCATTTGATCACTAAGCAGGGGATAAAGGCTAATCCCTCCAAGGTCAAGGCAATTTCAGATCTCCAAGCCCCTAAGTGTCTAAAAGACGTACAAAGCCTAAATGGAAAGCTGGCAGCCTTAAGCCGGTTTTTATCGAAGGGGGCTGACAAGTCCCTACCATTCTTCAAAACCCTCAGGGGATGCGTGGATAAGAAAACTTTTCAATGGAGTCAGGATGCTGAAGCTGCCTTTCAGAAGATGAAGGAGTTCATCGAAATCCTTCCAACACTTATAGCCCCAGTCAAAGGCGAAGTGTTGTTTATGTACTTAGCATCCTCAATGGAGAGTATTAGCGCAGTCCTTATGGCAGAACGAGACAAACGGCAGATCCCCATTTACTTTGTCAGCAGGGTCCTACAGGGGGCAGAGATCAATTATCCAGCATTGGAAAAGTTGATACTAGCCCTAATCTACGCAGCAAGGAGGCTCCGACGCTATTTTCAGGCCCATCCAATCACAGTCTTAACCGACAAGCCACTCAAACAGATCTTGTCAAGACCCAAAAAGTTTGGGAGGGTGGCTAAATGGGCTATCGAGTTGGGAGAGCACGAAATAGAGTTCAATGGACGAAACTTTATTAAAGGCAAAATTCTCGCAGATTTCTTGGCAGAAACACCTTCCGAGCCTGACGCAGAAAAGGAGAAGCCCAAAGCTAAACTCACCCCAAGACAGGATGATTTGAAACTATATACAGACGGAGCATCCAGCTCCGATGGCTCTGGGGCAGGTCTAATGGTAGTCAGTCCTGAAGGAAAGGAGCATACATATGCTCTTCGTTTCGAGTTCGAAGCCACCAACAACGAAGCAGAATACGAAGCATTACTAGCAGGCCTCCGATTGGCTAAAGATATGGAGGTCAAAGCTCTCGCTGTTTTTGTAGACTCCCAATTGGTAGCTAACCAAGTAACAGGCTCCTATGAAGCAAGGCAGCCCGTCATCAAACAATATTTGGAAAAAGCAAAGGAGATGCTGGAGAGCTTCGACTCCTACACCATCCAACATGTTAGTAGGAATCAGAACAAGAAGGTTGATGCACTAAGCAAGCTAGCTTCTATGGCCTTTGCTCATCTCACCAAAGAAGTACTTGTCGAAGTCCTACCCGAAAGATCCATCGTTCATAAGGAAGTTGCAGATGTGATTCACGAGGAAGGAGAGACATGGATGACTCCCATCCCGGAGTATTTGATAAGCGGTCTTTTCCCTGCAGATCCCAAACTAGCAAGGAAGATTCGGGTCAAGTCACCCCAGTACCAGCTAATAGGAGAAAACCTATATAGAAGGTCATTTTTATCACCTTGGTTAAGATGTGTGGGACCTACGCAGGCTAAGAGCATCATCGCTGAAGTTCATGAAGGATCCTGCGGCCTCCACGCAGGACCACGCTCAGTCGTCTCGAAGATAATGAAGCTGGGCTACTACTGGCCTTCGATGCACAGGGATGCGGCAGACATCATTCTCAAATGCGAAGCTTATCAGATACACTCAAATGTTTCAAAGATGCCAAAGCAGGACATGACGAGTGTAACATCCGCATGGCCCTTCTCTCAATAGGGAATCGATATCGTAGGACCTATGCCCATGGCTCCTGGAGGAGTCAAATTCTTGCTGGTAGCCATTGATTACTTTACTAAGTGGGTAGAGGCTAAACCTTTGGCCTCCGTTACAGGGAGATAGATCGAGAAGTTCGTGTGGGAACACATCGTGTGCAGATTCGGAGTGCCCCACATCATCATATCCGACAATGGAAAGCAGTCCGCTGAAGGAGTCTTCTATGACTTCTACCAAGGGTTAAACATAAAACAGTCTTGGACATCCGTCTACCATCCACAAGGTAACGGAATGGTGGAGGTTACAAATAGAGATATCATCAAAGGGATCGAGAAAAGGCTGGGACGAACACACCATGGATGGGTAGATGAACTCCCCCAAGTATTATGGGCTCACAGGACGCAGCCTAAGTCAAGCAATGGTGAAACCCCCTTCAGCCTTACATACGGAACAGAAGTGGTCATCCCTTCGAAATTAATTGTATACACGGAGCGTGTGGCAACGTATGATGCCTCCCAAAATGACGAAAGGATCAGGGAAAACCTTGATCTGCTTGAAGAAAGACGAGAAATAGCCTCCATCCGAGAAGCAGTGCACAAACATAAGATCGAAGGCTATTATAACAAAAGGGTCAGACCTTCCACTTTCAAACCTGGAGAATATGTGCTACGCCTCAACAGTGCAAGCAAAGCAGAGTACCAGGGGAAGCTAGGACCAACTTGGGAAGGACCCTACATGATAGCTGAGGCCTACGGCAATGGAGCCTACAAACTGGCCAATCTTCTCGGAGAACCCATCGATAGGACATGGAATGGTACGAACCTTCGAAAGTTCTATGTTTAAGAAGTACTTTTACTTTTTTATTCTTGTAATTAGAAGCTTCTTGATTCGTTTGAAGTGAGTGGTGAAAATAAACACAAATATCAAAATATCAAATTAACCGTAAAACCCGACAAATTAGCCTTTTAGGAAAAGGGTTAACGTGCCAAATCTTACGGGTGTGATAGAAGTGATACCGGGAAAGTGATTTCCCGGGTCGTGTCCCAACGAGGTGTGAAATTGACGGTGTCGTTGAGTTTCGTGAATAGGACTTGAATTGGTTAAACAAATTTTGGATTTTGGATTACGCTAATCCACAATTTAAAGAACGAGAATGAAAATAAAGCACGTAAAAAAAATAAACTACAAATAAACTACTACTAAGTCTAAGAAACAATAGAATGAAGCTAAATTACATCCTAGGGTGCTAAAATGCAAAAACGCGAAAAACCGAGCTAATCCCGAGCTTCGAAAAGGAAAAATATGCAATTTAAGTCCTACGAGTGTAAAAACAATTTTCCTACATTCTAAATGACTAAAAATAATTTTAGGAAAAAGCCGGGTATTTTTTCGACTTTTATTTTATTTTCTACGAATTAAAAACTATGTTAAACTAATTAATTAATTAAAAATACTAAATATTTTAGAAAAATATGAAAAATTCACAAAAAGTTCTATGAATTATGCTAAACCTAGGAAAATTAAAAACAGTGATGGTTGCTTTGGAAAATAAGCTCAAAATAAGTTAAAGAAAGCTTATTACCTAAACTGCCATATAGTACTTAAATATTTAATTATGCATGAAAATAATGTGACAAGTCCCAAGGGCAGTTGGTAAAGAGGTGTTGTGTTGGGTTTCTGAGTGAGGAGACCCCGGTTCGAATCTGGGCTCCTTAACTTTTTTTTGCAAACATTTTTTTTGATTCTTTCTTCTGCTTTTGGAGTAGAAAGACAAGACCAAGATAAGTAAATTTTATAAAAACTTTTCTTTTGAAAACACTACAATAAGCTGTTTGGAATAGCATATGGTCAGAACAAGCCAAACACACCCATTTTGCCACTTTAAGCACAACATAAACAAGAAGAACAACAACCAAGCTTAAGCAAAAATATTCAATGATAAGCCAAGGAAACGCTGAAACAAAAGGGAAAGCAGTTGGCTTAAAAGGGGAATCCTAAACTACTTAAATGGACAAAAATAAGAAAAGTAAAAAGAAAAAAACTAAAAATCTCTAATTCCTATCCTATCCTACTGCATCAACTGAATTGCACAACTGCAGTCCTACGGGGGTGTTTTTAAGCTACTAAAAAGCTATCAATTAAGCTAAACTAACCATATCCTAATCTAATTAACTTAAAAGCACTAATGGGGAAACTAAGATAAGCAATAACTAAGAAGAGGATAAGCTAAAAACAATCTTTAAAAACCAAAAAACTGCTGCTGCAACTATGGGTCAGAACAGGCCCAAGAGGGACTTTTGAGGGACAAAATAAACTAACAAACAAGCTCTAAAGTGCACAATAAGCTAAAACATGTAAATGTCAGACTAAAAGGTACCTACAAGCTAAAGGGCAACCACTATTGAGCTTTTAACAAGCTGAAACAGGAGGGCTGCAAAGGCTGTTAAGAGACTGCAGTGACTGCTACAACAGATTGAAATTGTAAAAAAAAACTACCATTAACTTTTTGAAAGCTGAATTTGTGAGAACAACCTAAACCAAATATCTTGTAAAACACCTTAAAACTGATTTGAGAATAAAAACGGGTCAAAAGACGAATTTTGACCCCAAAATAAAGTTGTTCCAAACACTCCCAAACAGGGCAGATTGTAGTTCGAAAAAAGAAATTGAGACTTTGAAACTTGGAAAAACTGAAAAACTGAATTGCAAACTCTTCGAACACACAATTTTTGAGACAGAATAAAATTTAAAACATACAAACTGAATAAGGAATTAAAGATTGAAATGTAAATTGCATTGATTAAAATTAAAATTACATTAAAATTTAAATGACAGGAAAGTAAATTGGAACTAGAACTTGAAATTCTAGACAAGGTTTTACAAATATCCTATTTGCCTATTTATACTAAAAAGTGAATATATCTTCTCTCTTCTGCTTCTGCTCTTGTGTTTTCTGTGTGAGACAAAACAGCAAAATACTCAACTTGTGCTTCCTTTAGTCAATCTCCACCATCCAATTAGTAGGTACAAGTGAGAGCAAATCTGAGCCATTGGTTGGATCCTTTAGAGCTGTGGATTGCCAACGTGGCAGCCATGGAAAGGAGGGAATGAGTGAGTGGGTTTGGGAGATGGGATAAACTGGGTAATAGGGGAATGAAGAAGGTTGAGTGTCCTGGGTTTTGGTGATTATGGGTAAAAGGAAGTGAGTTTTGGGTAACAGGGAAAGAAGAAGGGATTTGGGAGGGAAAGAATAAAAAAGAAAAGGGTCGGGTTGGTTGGGTTTTATGGGTTGGGTATTGTTTTAACATAGGATTTGGACTAGCTTTGTGATCCAAGTAGCAACTTAAGGACCAATACTGTCAAATCTGAATCTTCAGGGACTAATGCTGTAATTTCTGAAAAGTAATCCAAGGGTCATATTTGACAATCTCAAATAATAAAAGGACCATATTTGCCAAATTTGAAACTCCGGGGACTAAACTTGTAATTTCTCAAAACTTTTGAAAATTTTCACCCAAGGACTAATTATGACAACTTATGATTTCAAAAGGACCTTTGGTGACTTTTCTTTTAAAATAGGTGCTCAGGGACTATTTCTGCCAATTTTGTGAAACTTCAGGGACTGAAAATGTCAATTGTGTGAACTTTGATCATTTTTATTTGTTTTCAATCTTTTTGTACCTGAGTCGCATAAAAACACATTTCAATAATATTTGTAACATTTATATGGTCATTTGTGTGTTTTTGGTCGTTTTTGTGGGTTTAAATAATATAAAATATATGTGTATTTAGACACATATCAAAATCCCTCACACTAAACTATTGCTAGTCCCTAGCAATCTTTTGAGAAAACATAATGGATTTGAATCTCTTTACCAAAAGCCATTACTTTTGGAGTAGCCAAATGTTTCAGTTCAAGTAAGAACTATGGTACACTGATAACCATATGATTTTGAGCAAATCACCAGCTTTCAACGGATTTGATTTGTCTTTACCAGAAGCCGTTTGCTTCTGGACTAGCCAAATCTTAGATAAAATATCTTTGGTGAGTCGATTACCAATTATGGTTTTCCAACTGCCTTTACCACAAGCCATAAACTTGCGGGCTAGCCAACTCTTCACTAATTAAAGATATGGTGAGCTGAACACCATACAATTTTGGGCAAATTGCAAGCCGTCAACGGATTTGAGATATCTTTACCAAGAGCCGTTTGCTCCTGGATTAGCCAATCCTTTTGTTTATTAGACATGGCGGACTGATAACCGTAAGCTGAGTAAGTGCAAAACACTTACTCCAAAAAAAAAATTGGCCAAAAATGGGGGAATTGGGTGGTATAATTACATGATAAAATTCGTGAGAATTCCCCCCCACACTAGAAATGAATATTTCCCTCAATATTCAAAGTACCGGCGGTTATGCCGAAACATAGAACGTAAAAGGGAAATACTACGGCCATTATTTGAATTTTTTTTTTTTTTTTTTAATTAGAAAACTTATATACAACAGCGGGGGGCAACTCCCCCACACTAGGGTGGTACACACGGGTGAAAACCCATGTTATGCTACTATTTTTGTTAACCGAGTCGCTAGCTTGACTCGACCCCGAATTTATTTGTCCTTGGGGAAGCAAGTGGAAGAGAAAATCTCCTTCGGACTTTCATTCAAATGGTTTGGATAGATATTGAATGTGCTGAAAGTTCCACTCCGATGAGATATAACCGGCTCAAAAGAAAGAGAAATGTCGGGATCAAAGATGGTATCTTCACTCCCGTAAGAGTTAAGTCATGGAGAAGAAATGGGAGGAGAAGGCAAAGTGACAATGAGTTGACAACGGGTGGAATGGGTGGGTAAAAGATTAGATTGAGGAACATTAACGGAATGTTCAGAAATCTTATCCACCACTGAAGCAATGAAAACATCCGTATCAGGCTTAGAAGAGGTTCCATCATCCGGCGGTTTCGCAGGCGGACGAGTGGATGATGGACCTAAGCCATAATCGTCACTCTGAAAACCCGAGGGTATCGAGTCATCCGGAGAAAGAAAGTCGACCTCTCCAATACGAGTGTCACTTGACGAATTATCAGAAGACCAATTGTAAATAAGATTTTCCAATTCGGTAAGGTCGGCTTCCAAGTCGAAGTGAGCATCATCATCTCCCGGTGGAGAATGATCAACGAGAGCGAGTTCATCGGCGAACTCCTCGAGAAGGTCTAACATCGAAGTGGGATTACCACTATTCTTATCTTCGGGTAAAGAAGGAGATGTAAAAACGTCACTATCCTCATTCTGAATGTCAAAGATGGGATTATCCGAAACTAAAGTGAATTCAGAATCAAAGTTAAACAGAGGATTAGTGAACGCCATAGCAAAAGGTTTTTCGGACACAACAAGAATATCTTCATCATCCGTTTCAAAATCAGTGTCCATATCAAGATCATCGGGATCAACATCTCTCACTTCTTCCAAGCTGACGAGCTCAGAAGGAATTTCCTCCACATACTCGATGTCTCCACACGATAACGAATCATCAAATGACGTATAGTCATTTTCAGACTCGGAGATTACCTCAACAGGTTCTTTCGGGGTGGGAGAAGAATCATCATCGAGAGGCTCATCACACATATCACCGGAGATAACCTCGGACTCACTTGGGGTTGGGACAAGGCTCTCAACACAAGACGGTTCCGTTTCCGGAATAGTGCTAAGATGCTCGTCCCCCATTAAAAGGTTATCCGAAGGTTCTATGGTAGATAGGCAATATGAGGGCGGAGAGTGGCCATGTGCGGTACTTTGTGGACTTGAGATATGCACCTTGTCCTTAGTCGTCTCGCAATCTTCCTCATCCTCGTCATCGAGACGGCAAGCTTCGTTAAATAGAAAACGCTGTTGAGCAGCTTCGTTAAATAGGAGAAGCTTTTGAGCTGCTCGCTCATCGGCTAGAAATCTTTCGTTGCGAGCAGCTTGTTCCTCGGAAAGTTCCTCAAGAATTATACGAGGAAATTGATCAATGACGGGAAGTTGTGGGGGTTGAAAATTGTCAAAACAAGGAGTGTTATAACAAGGGTCAGGCCCATAGTTTTGATTCCATGATTGACATTGATAATCAAAATGAGGACCGCCACAATTTGCACAAGAAAGGTATTGAGGAGAGAAGTTCTGAAATGATGAATCATTGAAATCTTGATAGTACGGTTGTGGCTCGAATGAATTTTGTGGAGGGTAGTTGAAATCGTTTTGAGGATAATTGAAAGAGTTCGGGTAAGAATCATAGGCGAATGAATTCTCGGCACAAAACGAACAACATCCATTGACAAGATAGCTTCCACACCACTCGCACATACATTTGTAACAACAGAAACCTTTCGGTAACACGTCTCCACAACCGTAGCAATACTCTTGATCGAACGACGATATCTCGGGTACGGGAGTAGGAATCGAGGGCTCAACAACATCACAAATGTTAGGTAAAACGATATTTCCCGAAGTTGAAATTTGACGAAATTCATTTAAGCAATTTTGAACAATGTTCATGAAATCGTCCGAAAAAGGTTTTGAAGATTCCGGAGGTGGGACAAGCGGTGTGCTCTTAGAGCTAGCAATTTCCACCACTTCCGTTTTGTCTCCGGTTCTTGCTCTTTTCGTTTAACCTTAACCGTAAATCGCGAAAGATTTAGATCAAATCTAGACGGTTTAGGTTCAGAAACAATAGAACAAATCTCGGGTTGTGGCGGGTGGTCGAAAAAACTTGGAGAATCATCGAGAGTTTTTATCGGATAATTCGCACCAATAGCAATATTTTCTTGCACCAGCCCTTCCACATCGCTTACATACACATTCATGATTCTGACAATAAAGCTGATCCTCTTCCATACGGTTTTTGCGGTGAAAACAACGACGATAATCGATCATCGCCATGAGAATTAAACATGTAGAGGGTTAAAGAATTAGAATCAAATGGTTGAGAGGATACGAAGGATAGAATTAAACGGCAAAAGAGGGTAATAGAAATAGAATTATATGGATAAGAGGAACGAGAAAAATATTTTTTTGGATTTTTCGAAAACGAGTGCACATGCACATTCAAAAACAACACTTTCAATTAAAACAAGACCGAGGCAAAATACAAGGAACTTAAACCAATAATCACAAGCGTATTCACAAAAGTGACACAAAGGCAAGTTTTGAATCTTTGGTTCGGGAACTTATTATGATAACACCTCAGTTGAGAATGTTATATTGATTGTGTCTTCTATATTATTTAAAACAACAAGGAAAATCTTTTTGTATTTTTAATCTTTTACATATATATACAAAGAAAAGAAAAATATTTTTGTATTTTTGGATTTTATGAAAAACAGTAACTTCACGAGGAAGGATCTTCAAGTTACTAATCGCAAAAATCACGATATTGTCGCAACACACCTTCCCGGCAGCGGCGCCAAAATTTGATTCGTTTGAAGTGAGTGGTGAAAATAAACACAAATATCAAAATATCAAATTAACCGTAAAACCCGACAAATTAGCCTTTTAAGAAAAGGGTTAACGTGCCAAATCTTACGGGTGTGATAGAAGTGATACCGGGAAAGTGATTTCCCGGGTCGTGTCCCAACGAGGTGTGAAATTGACGGTGTCGTTGAGTTTCGTGAATAGGACTTGAATTGGTTAAACAAATTTTGGATTTTGGATTACGCTAATCTACAATTTAGAGAACGAGAATGAAAATAAAGCACGTAAAACAAAATAAACTACAAATAAACTACTACTAAGTCTAAGAAACAATAGAATGAAGCTAAATTACATCCTAGGGTGCTAAAATGCAAAAATGTGAAAACCCGAGCTAATCCCGAGCTTCGAAAAGGAAAAATATGCAATTTAAGTCCTACGAGTGTAAAAACAATTTTCCTACATTCTAAATGACTAAAAATAATTTTAGGAAAAAGCCAGGTATTTTTTCGACTTTTATTTTATTTTCTACGAATTAAAAACTATTTTAAACTAATTAATTAATTAAAAATACTAAACATTTTAGAAAAATATGAAAAATTCACAAAAAGTTCTATGAATTATGCTAAACCTAGGAAAATTAAAAACAGTGATGGTTGCTTTGGAAAATAAGCTCAAAATAAGCTAAAGAAAGCTTATTACCTAAACTGCCATATAGTACTTAAATATTTAATTATGCATGAAAATAATGTGACAAGTCCCAAGGGCAGTTGGTAAAGAGGTGTTGTGTTGGGTTTCTGAGTGAGGAGACCC
Organism: Chrysanthemum seticuspe; assembly: GCA_019973895.1. Taxonomy (NCBI): domain Eukaryota; kingdom Viridiplantae; phylum Streptophyta; class Magnoliopsida; order Asterales; family Asteraceae; genus Chrysanthemum; species Chrysanthemum seticuspe. Next base: position 277,355,160 of record BPTQ01000001.1, on the reverse strand, counting down.
AGGTTCGAATCTGGGCTCCTTCACTTTTTTTTGCAAACATTTTTTTTTGATTCTTTCTTCTGCTTTTGGAGTAGAAAGACAAGACCAAGATAAGTAAATTTTATAAAAACTTTTCTTTTGAAAACACTACAATAAGCTGTTTGGAATAGCTTATGGTCAGAACAAGCCAAACACACCCATTTTGCCACTTTAAGCACAACATAAACAAGAAGAACAACAACCAAGCTTAAGCAAAAATATTCAATGATAAGCCAAGGAAACGCTGAAACAAAAGGGAAAGCAGTTGGCTTAAAAGGGGAATCCTAAACTACTTAAATGGACAGAAATAAGCAAAGTAAAAAGAAAAAAACTAAAAAGCTCTAATTCCTATCCTATCCTACTGCATCAACTGAATTGCACAACTGCAGTCCTACAGGGGTGTTTTTAAGCTACTAAAAAGCTATCAATTAAGCTAAACTAACCATATCCTAATCTAATTAACTTAAAAGCACTAATGGGGAAACTAAGATAAGCAATAACTAAGAAGAGGATAAGCTAAAAACAATCTTTAAAAACCAAAAAACTGCTGCTGCAACTGTGGGTCAGAACAGGCCCAAGAGGGACTTTTGAGGGACAAAATAAACTAACAAACAAGCTCTAAAGTGCACAATAAGCTAAAACATGTAAATGTCAGACTAAAAGGTACCTACAAGCTAAAGGGCAGCCACTATTGAGCTTTTAACAAGCTGAAACAGGAGGGCTGCAAAGGCTGTTAAGAGACTGCTACAACAGATTGAAATTGTAAAAAAAAACTACCATTAACTTTTTGAAAGCTGAATTTGTGAGAACAACCTAAACCAAATATCTTGTAAAACACCTTAAAACTGATTTGAGAATAAAAACGGGTCAAAAGACGAATTTTGACCCCAAAATAAAGCTGTTCCAAACACTCCCAAACAGGGCAGATTGTAGTTCGAAAAAAGAAATTTAGACTTTGAAACTTGGAAAAACTGAAAAACTGAATTGCAAACTCTTCGAACACACAATTTTTGAGACAGAATAAAATTTAAAACATACAAACTGAATAAGGAATTAAAGATTGAAATGTAAATTGCATTGATTAAAATTAAAATTACATTAAAATTTAAATGACAGGAAAGTAAATTGGAACTAGAACTTGAAATTCTAGACAAGGTTTTACAAATATCCTATTTGCCTATTTATACTAAAAAGTGAATATATCTTCTCTCTTCTGCTTCTGCTCTTGTGTTTTCTGTGTGAGACAAAACAGTAAAATACTCAACTTGTGCTTCCTTTAGTCAATCTCCACCATCCAATTAGTAGGTACAAGTGAGAGCTAATCTGAGCCATTGGTTGGATCCTTTAGAGCTGTGGATTGCCAACGTGGCAGCCATGGAAAGGAGGGAATGAGTGAGTGGGTTTGGGAAATGGGATAAACTGGGTAATAGGGGAATGAAGAAGGTTGAGTGTCCTGGGTTTTGGTGATTCTGGGTAAAAGGAAGTGAGTTTTGGGTAACAGGGAAAGAAGAAGGGATTTGGGAGGGAAAGAATAAAAAAGAAAAGGGTCGGGTTGGTTGGGTTTTATTGGTTGGGTATTGTTTTAACATAGGATTTGGACTAGCTTTGTGATCCAAGTAGCAACTTAAGGACCAATACTGTCAAATCTGAATCTTCAGGGACTAATGCTGTAATTTCTGAAAAGTAATCCAAGGGTCATATTTGACAATCTCAAATAATAAAAGGACCATATTTGCCAAATTTGAAACTCCAGGGACTAAACTTGTAATTTCTCAAAACTTTTGAAAATTTTCACCCAAGGACTAATTATGACAACTTATGATTTCAAAAGGACCTTTGGTGACTTTTCTTTTAAAATAGGTGCTCAGGGACTATTTCTGCCAATTTTGTGAAACTTCAGGGACTGAAAATGTCAATTGTGTGAACTTTGATCATTTTTATTTGTTTTCAATCTTTTTGTACCTAAGTCGCATAAAAACACATTTCAATGATATTTGTAACATTTATATGGTCATTTGTGTGTTTTTGGTCGTTTTTGTGGGTTTAAATAATATAAAATATATGTGTCTTTAGACACATATCACTTCTCAAGGGAAAGCAAACATTATTGGTAGCTGTCTTAGTTTTCATTTCAAGAATGATGTAATCCTCCCTACCAATTCAATGATAAATAAGACATTTGCCACAAATCTCTTGCTTCGTTTCTTAAACACAAAGATTTGTTCAGCCAAGTCGTTAATGAGTTTCAATGTCGAATAAATGGCTCAAGGTGTAATACATGCCTTATCATTTAAGCCAATTTTAACATTCACATTAACTCTCCTAGTAGTTTTTGGCGCTTGTAAAAATACATACAAAGTCATGCTACGTAAAGGATTTGAGATAGAGTGGGTCGCGACCCTTTGTCAATGATCAAATTTGGTCATTATATTCTTGGTGTTGTAATTTACACATAATGAGGTTGTTTAACCTTAGGTTGTAAAATTTAAGCGTCGGAAAAATGGCGTACGAGAAGTTAACAAAACAAACACAAATAATAGCTAAGTGTGTAGAGGTATTCCCTCTACACCATGCCATTCAAAATAAGGGCTAATGCCCTTGTACCTGCATGGGGAGCCTAAGCCCTAATTAAATTGTTCTTGGCCCATGGCCATACATCACAAGCATTTAAATTGTTTAAAGAACAAGACAAGCATTGTCAGAAAAGATAAATTGTTTTAATGGGTACATGCCACCCTTGAAACCAAATTACTGCCAACATGGCAGCCTTCATTCCTGCTTTTTTGGAGATGAAGTGGTGGATGGTTGAACTGAGACAGGCTTGGTAGACATAGTATTCTTGGTGGGAGTGGTAGGCTTAAGCTTTCGAGGTTTCTTGGAAAGAAGGTTTTCGAGGGGTGCCATAGGATCTTTGGTAGCCTCAGCAAGGAATGAGTACTCTGCGGTTGCGAACGCATTTCCTGCCTCATCATACTCAGCCTTCGAAGTGGGACGGTAGCATTCAATCTTGGAGAGGTCCACGGGCTCACCTTTTTTGGCAGCCTCCTCCAACGCCAAGCACCGTACATGAAATATGGCTGATTTGATAACCTTCCACATCTGAGCTCCCAATTCATCACTGTGGTAGAGATCCATGGCTATGTAAGGCACCACCTTCGAAACAGCCTCCGCACGATCCTTTTGCAGCATCTTATACCTCATCTGCAAGCCATCGATTTCCTCCCTCAACTTCACCTCTTCCTCTCCGAGCCTGGCTTTCTCACTTTCCAATCCAGCATAATTTTCCTCAAGGATAGATTTCTGACTTGTTAGAGTGATGACATTGGCTTCTTACAACTTAAGATTGCCGAGTTCAACTGTCAACTGGGCTACCTTTCCACGAAGGTCTTGGATGACGGGGTTCTTCTCAACGTTCCCCTAAATCTCGTCACACTTAGCCTCCAGCTTGACCACAGTTCTGAGCAATTCTTTGGTTTTGGCATTTAAGTGATTATCCAATACCGCCTGCCTCGCAACCCCATTGTCATTCATGTCACAAAACCTTTCAAGGGACATATTTTCCATCATACCTTTCCATTGAGGAGGGGTGACATGATCGACAATCCGGTGACAGGCCAAAGCATTGGGAAGCTCCTTCGTCTCTGGCAGGCCTGCGTCCAATACAATGTATAAAGGCTAAGTTAGTTGCAACAATCATGACTTCACATATTTTATACGGAGGAACTGCTTACCATGCACCTCCACTGATTCATCTGGCAATTCGAAGGCTGACTTCACAAACTTTCGGCCTTCAGCACTCTTCTGCTTCACAACTCTGCCTCCGGAGGCAGATAGGGGATTCTTCTTCTTGTTGGTAGACTTAACAGCCTTGGCTGTTGTTCCCTTTCTACTTTTCAACCTGTCAGCTATCCCTGTTGAACCTACAACTAGGACATCCTCATCCGCAGGATCGTCCAAGTCAGCAACATTCTCGACAAGTTGGGATGGACCCTCCAATGCAAGTTGCGGGGGTGCTGATACAATAGGCTCCGGCTTCGGAGTATCTACCTCATTGTTGTTCACAGATGTCGAAGGAGAGCCAACACCATAAGAATCTTCGGCCTTCTCAGCAGGCATAAAGCTTAAATCTTCATCCAAATCTTGGTACATGAAGTTCCTGAATGATATCTCTGCAAAATAGAAACAAGAAGAAATAAATATCAGTGCTACATTGGTCCTACTTAAATAGAAGTAGATAAACATACTTTGTCCTTGGTATATGATCACAGGCTTCTTGGTAGACCCCTCCCAACTCTGGGCGATCCCAGCCATGTATAAGATGGCTTCAGGGAACACTTGCACATCCATAGGATATTTGGCCAATTGCGATAACAGGGATTCCTTCGCACCTCATATGGCAAGGGATCATTATACCATTTTGTATCAAACATATTTTCCTTATTCAGCAACTCTGAATACTTAGGGGGAACAATAGTGTCTTGCACGTAGAAAAAGCTACCTTTCCAACCTGTTATGTTGGTATACACCCTCCCAAACAGGTTCGGCACATCCGCCTCAGGCCTTTTTGCTAAAGTTAACCAATTGCCCCTAGGATACAAGTTCAAAAATCCTCTTAAAACCTTTAATGTTGGTTTGTAGCCGTATGCTTTGCACATCACTATGAATGTGGTCAGTTTGGCTAAACCAAAGGGGTTGAACCTAGAGATATGGACTTTGTAGTACTGCATGAACTCTAATATAAGTGGGTGCAGAGGAATCCTAAGGTTAGAGTGGCTAAACGCATGTGTGTACAGCCCTACGAAACCTTGGGGAGCGTCAAAAATACCCTGATTAGATTTGGGTAACATCACTTTATGTTCTGGTGGGATGGGGTAATCGGCTAAATGATCATGTAACTATTTTGCAGACAATGTACACTTTTACTGTTTTATAATAAACTTGGAATCCATTTTTCAAGGAAAAGAAAAAATAACAAGTCACCAGTTCGAAGGAAGGATTACCTTTTAATTTCGGAGTGTTGGCGATGGCGTTTTACTGCGTGTGAAAATAGACGGAGAGAGCAAAATGAATTAGGGTTTCATCTACCCCCTTTTTATACTCTCTTTTGCATCTATTAAGCACCGCACACGTGTCCCAACAATTACTCTTATCCAGGGTAAATTTTTAAATTTTGAAAAAAGATGACTTTTGATCTCCGGGTACTATGGGAAGTTGTGATTCCTGTAACGGGCAGCCGAAATGATTAATTAGCATTAAATGCGCAAAGTTAGGTGCATTGTTATCTTCTAACTAGAGCAATTCGCAGCAAGATGGTATTTTTTCGAAGCATGAAGTTGAAAGCAATGCCTCTTCGTTCATATGCATCACCTTCGACTGGGGGGCTTGATGATGTACCCTCTAAGTAGCTCGAAGGACACTCCTCCGAGACGTATCGAAGCCCTTCAATACGAAGGCCCAAGTTAGGATTCCGTAATATCCATAGGCGTCAAACCATTCGTTAGCACGAAGGTTACCTAAGGGGAATTCGCCATCCGAAGTCCTAAGACCTTCGGGGTATGGCTGACGAAGGAACAATGGATAAGGGAACCTCCTGACTTGGTCAAACCCACGATCTCCCTCTCTCCCTTGGCTTCCCCGTCAAGTCTGAGAACGTGGGTCACTAAGCCCTAGCGGTTACCCACAATCATGGGACGCCCCCATGATCTCCGACATTCATGCAGAAGTGCTCTCAACCCTATTTCATTCACTATAAATAGGTTGGACGGGAAATGGATTATGGTATGCTCATTTCACACTCATTTCTTTACTTACACATACTTAAACAACCATAACTCATACTTACTCTAACGCCGGAGGTGGTTCGTAGGGTCCTACCCCTGCCCAATCACTTAACGTACTATTTCATATTTCTTATTCTCAGGTGAAAGGCAAGTCTTGGCTGGAACATACACCCCTCATTACTTTGATCCTAATCGAAGCCTGGTAGTGCAATCTATTGTACAATCAACCCCGAACACGCGTTGTACACGTATCAGTAACCAAAGTTCCTGTTTGGATTAAATTGTATAATGTGCCTTTACTTGCATATTCTGAAGATGCTTTTGAGCTTCATAGCTACACAAGTTGGTAAATTGGTTATATTAAATGCTTTTACAAGCTCAATGTGTATTGATTCATGGGGACGCATTAGCTTTGCTCGTGCTTTAGTGGAATTATCATCAGATTTTGAATTAAAAATCGAAGTTATTATGGCTATCCCCAAAATGGATGATAGTGGTTTTATTACTTCGTGCATCAAGGTTGAATATGAATGGAAGCCTCCTCATTGTGAGGAGTGTAAAGTGTTTGGTCACGACCTTATCAGTTGTCCTAAATATGTTAAGGAGGCGGTCCGAAATGACAATAAAATGGCAGCGGAAGCTTCTACTACTATGGAAAAGACGAATGATGGTTTTAGAGAGGTACATGATCGTAAGGATTGGGATTTAAATGTCGTAGAAACAGCCGTTTTGTGGCATTGATGTTGGTAAAGGGGTTAATTTTAGGCCCTCTAAGCATAAGCAGGTGTATGTAGCTGTGTCGAAGAAGCCGAATGCTAATAAGGAGAAAATTAATAATGAGTAAAGTACGAGTGGGATGCAAATTCCTACATCAAAACCATTTGATGCTCTTGCTATGGATGATACTGATGAGGGTGGTATTCCTTGTCCTACTCGTATTGTTGAGAAAATTAGGAAGCTTGAAAAGCTAATTATTGATGGGAAAACTACTCTTACAGATGATGATGGTCATCCTCTTAAAAAGGTTGATTATCCAGGTAATAAAAAGGAAGCTAAGGTGGGTGGGTCTCAAAAGACTGGTAATGATTCACAAGAGAAGATTTTGAGTGACTTGAGAGAGAAAGAGCAGGTTACGGCTTCGAAACCTAGTTCCTCTTCTTCTCTGTATGCTAAGCCTAGTTCTTCTTCTTCTCCATGTATTTCTGCAACAAAGGTAGTTAACTCATTCTCTAAGGTAAGGGATGTGGTTTGTTCTAACAGTGATGAGGATGAGGTTCTTGAGTCGGATAACCCTATGGCTAAGTATCTTGCATCAGCAGGCAGCGGTTACGAGCTTGAAGATTACTTCTTTGATGATTATGCGGCTCAAGTCTACAATTTACCAGGGTACTTTGATGATTTCTGTGACCAGCATAATATCAATCTTCGAGGCCGTAGTAGGAAGTAATTATATTGTTTGGTAGGTCATAATATTGGCATGTCTTTCTTATGTAGTGATTTGGTTGTTTCACTTTAGGTTCTTATTTTTTTTGCCCATGTAACGGGTCGAGATGAAAGATTCACTCTCATCCGTTGTTCTTAAATGTTTTTTGGCGTAATATATTTTACTAGGGTGACCCCTTTTTACCCAAAAAATGGGGATGCTTTGCATACAGTTAGAGTGGAACAAGAATGAAAACCACCTAGGTGTGGAAGTTGTATGATGTTTGATCATGAGCATAAAACATGTCCTAAACGCGTTATTGATGATTGGAAGAAATAAAGTATGTAGGCTAATGATGGGTTTCAACGTGCTGTAAAGGTGGCTTTTCGTTGCATGGATACCAGTCCAAAATTCCAATTTACTAAAACAAATAAACAAGTGTTTAGACGAGTATCAAAGAATAATAAGGTTAGTACAAGTGGCACGAAGAAGATTACATCGAATCCATTTGAGGCTCTCAATTTGATTACAAATGATGGAGTGGTTGATGCTCATAGGGGTAATAAGAAGATGGATGATTTTAAGGTAACTATTACTCCTGATATGGATCCTAATGTTGAACGATTCGTTACTAGTAATATTAAAGCCAATAAGGTCCGAAGTCGATTGTAAGGGCTGTTGAAGATAGTGAAAGTAATGTGGAGGATGTCTATGAGAAAACAACGAACTTCATAGCTCCTAAAAATATGAAAGGTGGAAGTGGAACTGGTAATAGGGTCGGTGGTGGAAGTGGGAAGTCGATCTTATATGAGCATTGGAAGGAGAGTTATTGTGAAGACCCATATAATGATTATGAATGTGATGATTTAACTGAAGATCAACTGACATTCTATGATGCATTTGATATAAGGCTTCGAAGTCAAATTAGACATTAGTTTATATTTGGTATTGATTCAAATGTATTCTAGTCGTTATCCGTATGTATCCTTCTTATAGGAATGTGAGTGTCTTATTAAGTTAGTTTACCACCTATATAATGGGCTGGGATGTGAAATTCACCCCCACCTTATGTACTTAAATTTTTTTTGGAGTATTATATTCACCGGGTGTAAAAACCTTTTACCTAAGAAGAAGTGCATTTTCTTCAGAAGAATCAGGCATGAGAGTTAACAACCTCCCAAAAGGGAAGTAGGCAATTGGATGCAACTGGATGTATGCAAAGAAACTAGGATTTTCTAGCCAAGATGATATTCATTACAAAGCAAGATTGGTAACTAAAGGATACACTTAGAATGAGGGAATTGATTATAATGAAGTTTTTTCTCCTGTGGTAAAGCATTCTTCTATTATAATTTTGTTAGTTTTGGTAGCACAGTTAGATGTGGAACTAGTTCAAATGAATGTGAAGAATGCATTTCTACATCAAAATTTAGAAGAGGAAATCTATATAGTTCATCCAGAAGGATTAAAAGTTGCTGGAAAATAGAATGAAGTAAATAAATTTTATAAATTATTGTATGGGTTAAAGCAATCCCCAAGGCAGTGGTAAAAATGATTAGATAAGTTTATGATGGAGTCGAAGTACACAAGCAGTATTCTCTCTCTGGTGAAAAACGATTCTCAATTCCTTATCCCTAAATTTTATTGGTCGATTGTATCACTTTTCAATCGTTATTTTATGTAGGATTAATTGATCATAGTTTTTTATTATTATCGCATACGTAACCGACTTATATCATGTGCATGAGATTTTAATCTTTACATTGATTACAACTTTTTAAGCAGTGTTGGTATTGTTTGATCGCAAAGTTTGCATGCTGGGATTTTCATGTGACGTTTAAGTTCTAACGATTATAAAACCCTAACTTTTAGTTAGGGTTTTCTTTCTTTTTCATCGGTTTTGCTTGCATGCGTGGTGTAGGATTGTTTTAGTTATTGTTGTACGTTGGTTATCGAGAGATGAACAAGGGGTTTCTAAATAACGATAATGCATCCAAAGATGATGACATGGATGCGTTGAATGCTCGAATGCAACGGTTAAAGGGTAACGATGTTGGAAACGCCGGTGTTTCGCAACATGAATCTGTTGGGGTTTCCTTATCCTCCATTAATAGGAGTGTTGGAGTTGGTGATCAGGTTGATACGAGTGGGAATGAGGTTGAGCCGAATTATGGTCTTAACCCGGTCGTTTTGGAAGTGTGTAAGCCCTTTGAAGAGGCTATGCGCGGTGTTGAAGTAACGAATGCCGAGAATGCGGACAATGGTACTAATGTTGTTTATAATTCGTCTCCCAAACCAACGGGTGCCCTAGTGTGAAGCCGGTTTCATATGTAGGTGCTACGTCAATTGATGCTACTAAGCGCAAGTCTAATTTTCATAGGTTGGAATGTAGTAAAAGTCTAATGGGGTGGATCTCTCCATTCCTATGAAAGTCGTGGAGGAGGTAAACTCTAAATTTGAGAATACCCTTTATGGTTATTTTCTTGGTAAACGTATTGCTTTTCCGGTTGTTGATTATTACGTTCGTAATACGTGGGCCAAGTATGGTATTCAAAAGGTTATGATGAATGCTAAGGGGTTCTTTTTCTTTAAGTTTTCCACTCGTAAAGGTGTTGATGATGTTCTTGAAAATGGACCGTGGATGATTAGGAATGTGCCAATTATTCTTAAAACTTGGACGTTGAATACTAATCTGCTTAAAGAGGATTTGACTAATATTTCGGTATGGGTTAAATTCCATGATGTGCCTCTTGCTATATTTTCTGATGATGGTCTCAGCCTCCTAGCCACATTGATTGGTACGCCAAAAATGTTAGATTCTTACACTAGTCAAATGTGCTTGGAATCATGGGGTCGAAGTAGTTTTGCTAGGTGCTTGATTGAAGTTAAGGCGGATCAGGTTCTTAGGGAGAGCATCACTATTGAGATACCATTACTTGATGGGACAGGTTCTACTATTGAAAAGATTCGGGTTGAATACGAATGGAAACCGCCTCAGTGTGATACGTGTAAGCTTTTTGGTCATACGCTGCTTGATTGTCCTAAATCTGTTCCACCTCCTACTCAGCCTAAACAGAGTGTTAATGATGGTTTTCAAACTGTCAATAACAAGAATAAGGGTAGGAATGGTGGTCAAAGTGTTCCAGGTAAGGGAGGTTTTACCAAACCTGGTGTGGGTCCTAAGTTTAGGTATCAACCTAAAATGCCTCCTCCTGAACCTAAGAAGGTGGATAATACAAAGAAGAAAGCCACTGAAGTGGCTAGTACGAGGGGGACGAAGATTGCTATATCCAATCCTTTTGATGCACTTAATATGATCGATACTGATGAATGTGGCACTCCTACTGATGTAGTGGATTCTGGTAGTACAATGGAAGCAAAGGAAGTTGGGTCTTTTAAGACCGATAATCTATCACAAGAACCGCTTGTGAGTGATTCAATGGAAGCTAACGAGGTTGGTCCTACCCCTATTGTTAAGAAAATTGGGGAGTTTGAAAAGCTTCTTATTGATGAGAAAGCTACTCTTGTTGATGATGAAGGTAATCCTATTAAAAAGGTTGATTATCCAGGTAATAAAAAGGATTTTCCGTCTACTTCTTCTACTAAGAGGGTTAACCCATTCTCTAAGGTGGGAGAGATTGTTGACTCCGATAGTGATGAAGAGGAGGTTGTGAACACTTTTGATGAGTCAATGAACCTATTTGGTGGTGGTCATGATCGTGAAGATGATTATGATGACTATGCGGATCAGGTCTACGGTCTTCCAGGTAATTTTGATGCTTATTATGACACGTATGGTATCAAGCTCTAAGGCCTTGGTACGAAGTAATTTTATTTCCATAGGAGTCTAAAGTTTTCTTTTGAGTAGTGGTTTATTTTCTTTTATAGAGAATAGGAAGTATCTTGTTATGTAAGCTTTTCGCCTATGTAGCGGGCTGAGATATGGGATTCACCAATATCCTTTGTACTTACACGCTTTTTGGAGTAATATATTTACCGGGTCTTTGACCTTTTACCAAAAAAAAAGAAGTACGCAAACGGTAAATACAGCCATTGTGTCTATTTGAAAAATCTACAAGATTGGTCTTTCGTATATCTTCTTCTAAATGTAGATGATATATTGATAGCTTCTCAAACTCTAGACGAGATTGAAAAGTTAAAGATTAGGTTTAAAATAGAATTTAAAATGAATAATCCCGATGAAGCAAAAATGTTTCTCGGCATGGAGATAGTCAAAGACAAAAATTGAGGAAGCTTTGATTGATTCGGAAACAATATCGGAGAAAGATTATAAAGCATTTTAGGATCGAAAAGCAAACAACATGAGTTACTACTCTGCTCACTTATCAATTTAAGATAAGTGACGTTATGTCACCGAAAAATGATGCAAAGAGGGCATACATAGAAAAGGTGCCTTATGAAAATTTTGTTTGTAGCTTAATGTATGCAATGATATATACTCGACCACACATTAGTCATTTTGTTGGGATGATGAGCATGTATATGCATAACCTTAGTGATTGTACAATAATTCATACGACCAGGCCTTCGATGGTGATCGAAGGATATGAGGGGTGATATGCTTGCGCCAAACTTGTAGTCAATCTGCAATAAGAAATAGTAGACACTTCGTTAAGTGATTGCGCAGGGGTTGGGCCCTGCGAACCACCTCCGGCGTGAGAGTAAGTATGTGATATGAGTTGTAAGTAATATGATGTATGTGAAATACTGTGTTGAGTGAACATACCATTGAAATGACTCGTCCAACCTATTTATAGGTGATGAAAATAGCTTGGAGAGTGTTAGCACACGTTTAGGAGATCATGGGGCCGTCCCCTGATTTGTGGTAACCGCTAGGGCTTCATACCCACTATCTCGGACTTGGCGGGGAAGCTAAGGACATAGTGGGAACGTGGGGGAATACCAAGTCAAGGTTCTTATTTGTCTTGGCATCTTCAAGGGAAGACACCGAAGGGCATAGGCCTTCGGCTGGCGAATTCCCAACTGGTAACCATGTCAATGATGAATGGTTTTACGCCACCAATGACTTATGAAGAAAGACTTGGGTCTTCGTAATGCAAATTCGACTAAGGCCGAAGGAGGGTCCTTCGACCTGATCGGAGGGTACGTCATCAAGCCCCCCAGTCGAAAGTGATATGTACGAACAAGAAATATTGCTTACGACTCAGAAATAAGAACGAAACTTCCCCTTCGTCACAAAAACGAACGAAGATGAAAAGTCTTGCTCATATTGACCGTAATTAATGCAACTAATTATCCGAACTACTCCCTTTTCCTCGGTAAAAGTAAACATCATTTCAAAATTTAAAAATGGTTTGAAATCCGGTAGTAATGGGATAAGTCCGGACACGTGTAGGGCTGAGATTAAACGTTTGTAGGGTATATAAAATGTAAAAAACAGTAAAAACCCTAACAAAGTTTTATCTCTCGCCCAAGCTTTTTCACCTACTAAAACCACTTCCGATCAAGCTTTCGATCAAACAAGGTAAAGTATTTCTTCTCATCTTGTTTTCAAATACTTCATTGTGGGTTTTAGAAGAATCAATGTCAACCAATAAAAAGTTTGTAATAAAGAAACAAGGTTGCACACTCACAAGGGAGGAGCTTAAAGCGTTCCTCGCCGATTACCCAATTCCAAAGGAACATAAAATCATGCTACCTAGTAAAAATCAAGGGATATTTGATGCCCCTAAAAATTATGTAGGCCTGTATACCCATGCATTCACCACCTCCAATCTTAGGATACCCTTGCACCCTATGATTTTAGAATTCCTCCGGTATTATGAAGTACACATTTCTAGGTTCAACCCTTTTGGCCTAGCCAAGCTTACGACATTCATCGTGATGTGCAAAGCTTATGGGTTCGAACCATCCTTGGTTGACTTTGGCAAAGAGGGGTGAAAGGGATGTGCCCATTCTGATAGATAGACCTTTTACGAACATAAGAAACTGGAAAGGCAAATTCTTTTATATCCAGAACACCATTATTCCTCCGGCATACTCTACATTGTTAAACCCAGAATTTCAATATGATGAAAAAAGGTTCAACGATCCATTACCCTATACTGTGAGAAGAAACCCTTTGTATCAGCGTTTGGCTCGTCATCCAGCTGATTGCTAAACATTCCCCGAGCCAATTCTTTTCATGGCTGGCATTGCTGAAAGATGGGAGGGGTCTCCGTTGGTACCTGAGATTATTTGTGATGGAGAAAGTATGTACTTTTTTGATTAAAATAAAGAATAAAAACTTATCTTTCTGATATTTATCTTATTTGATTCTTTGTGCAGAGATGTCGTTCAGGAACTTTGTGGTGGCTGGCGGTGCAAAGGAAGTAAGCTTCCTTCCAAAGAATCCCCTAGAGACAAGCTACGGCGTGGGCTCTCCGTTAGTGTCCATAAATAATAATGATGTCGAAGCCCAACCTATCGAGCATGTGTCGTCTGCTCCTCCGTCTAAAGAACTCATAGATGTGGAAGATCAACTTGTGGAGAATATTGCTGATTCTGATGAACCGGTCTCCGAAGGACAATTAGCCATCGTAGGACCCTCCGGCATAGGTGAGAGGGTCCGAAGCAGGAAAGGTGGTAGTGCTAAAGCTGTGAAGTCTGCTTCGAAAAGGAAGCTCATCCTACCTACTCCTCCCTCTCGGACCACCCGACAAAAGAGTGCCCAGGGTAAAGCTGTGGAATTTCCAGCCATCGAAGGGCCCAGCGGTGATGACATCCATGGTAATGTTTCTTGCCTGTGAACAAAAAATAGGTACCAGTAATAATATATTAACAAATTTACCTATGTTGTAGGACTTCCTGATACGAAAGAACTTCCTTCTCCCTTAGCTTGTCACCAACTTGTGAGCCATGTAATCCCACCCAAGTGGAAGGGGGTGATGGATAACATGTCCATAGAAAGGCTCTGCGACCTTCATGACAAAAGCTATGTCCGCCAGTGCATGCTAGACAACCAACTCAATGCTAGGACAAGGGAATTGCTCCGTGTTGTCACCAAAGCTGGAGAAGAAATGAATGTTATGCTGAGGAGGAAGAAGGCTAGGGATCAGAAGTATGCAGACCTGGAGAAGAAGTGTGAGGATGCATTGGAGGATTTTGACAAGAACCCCTTGGTGCAAGATCTCAGAGCTGAGAATGAAAGGCGCAAAGGTCAGCTGGAAACGAGCGAGGCTGAATGCAGCAGGCTAACTGTTGAAGGCTCAATGGTCGTTGGCTATAAGGAGCAGATATCTGTTCTTTCATCCAAGTGTGGAGGCCTCGAACAAGAGAGGGCAAAGTTGATGGACCAAGAGATCAAGCTCCGAGAAAAGGTGGATGGGTTAAACCTTTGTCTGAAAATGCTGAAGAAGGACAGGGTGGACCTGGTAACCAAGGTGATCCCCTATGTTGCTATGGAACTTTACCATAGCGATGATGTGGGGATTGCCATTGGGAATGTGGTGAATGCTGCAATTTTCCATGGCAAGTGTACCACTTTGGAGGAGATAGCCAAGACTGGGGAACCAGTGGTGCTGGAGAAAATTCCTTACTATAGGGCAACTCATGAAAAAGAGTATGATGATGCAGGTAATAATTTAACTGCTTTAGAGTTCACTTTCCTTGCAGATGTGACGAAGGACCCAGCGGCCTCAATTGAGGACCTGCTGGCCAAGAAGCCAAGGAAATTCCAGCCTCCGTCTCCGTCCAAGAAGACTCCATCACACACGGTTCCCTCCCCAGGTTCAGCTGATCCCACTCATTCCAAGGTTTGATGAAGGCAACCATGTGGTTGTAATTTGATCCCTAGGGTGGTATGTACCCTGTTAAAAACAATTTGTCTGTGTTCCTTTCCAGACTTCGTGCCTGATGAAACAATTAACATGTGGTATGTGTGATGTAGGCTACGACCTAAGACAATATTTTGTTTTGTTAGATCGTTAAGGCTAAAGCCTGTTTAGACTAGTTAAACTAGCCAATAATCTACATTAAAGCCACTAGGGCTTGAATTTTGCCATGTGTGATTCTTCTCTTTTTATTTTCACTTGCGTAAAAATATTTTTTACAATCTAAGGCGTATGGTAGGTGCATAGCCTCATTGTGTGTAGTTACTTCACCAAGAATATTAGCAATCGTATAATTTGACTGCTGACAGAGGGTCGCGACCCACTCCATCTTGATCCTTTGGGCAGCGAAAGGCTTAAAATACCTTAAGGCCATATAGGAAAGTTAATGTGAAGTTGAGATGGATGTTATGCATATGAGCAAGACATGTTGTTTAGTCTTTGTACATCCCTTCGACATTGAAACTTATAAAGCGACTTGCTGGGCAAATCTTTGTTGTATTGAACGAAACAAGAGATTTGAGGGAAATGTGTTATTATCATTAAGTGGGTAGGGAGGATTACATCATTTTAAGAAATGAATACTAGACGCCTACCATTAATGCTTCTTTCCCCAAGTGAGAAGAATGCAAATACATTGATTGAAAGAAAAATAGAAAATGTCCTTAGACATTGTAAGTTTCATACGTAGAACTTACGAAGGTTAGTGCCATTCCAGGTTCTATCAATAACGTCTCCATCCAGGGTTTACAGCTTGTAAGCTCCGTTGCCATATGCTTCCTTAACAACGTAGGGCCCTTCCCATGTAGGTCTTAGTTTACCCTGGTACTCAGCTTTACTTGCGCTGTTGAGTCGTAGGACGTATTCCCCTGGTTTGAAGGTCGAAGGCAGAACCCGACTGTTGTAGTATCTTTCGATTTTTTGCTTATGGATAGCCTCCCTGATTGAGGCTATTTCCCTTCGTTCTTCGAGTAGGTCTAGGTTGCTGCGGAGTCTTTCTTCGTTGTCTGCTGCCTCGAAGTTCATGACTCTTTCTGTTTCGACACTTACTTCTGAAGGGATGACAGCTTCCGTGCCATATGTCAAGCTAAAAGGTGTCTCCCCATGACTTGACTGTGTATGTGTTCTGTGAGCCCAAATTACTTGAGGTAGTTCATCTACCCAACCGTGGTGACTGTAACCCAGCCTTCGTTCTATTCCTTCTATGATGTCTCTGTTGGTAACTTCCACTTGACAGTTACCTTGAGGATGGTAGACGGAAGTGAAGGATTGTTTGATATTCAGGCCTCTGCAAAACACTGGGAATACCCCTTTCGCGAACTGCTTCCCATTATCTGAAATGATGATGTGAGGTATTCCAAACCGACAGATAATATGCTCCCACACGAACTTTTCCATGTGTCTTCCTGTGGTGGATGCCAAAGTCTTTGCTTCCACCCATTTAGTGAAATAGTCGATGGCTACGACCAAGAACTTTACTCCTCCTAGAGCAACTGGCAGAGGACCTACAATATATATCCCCCAGTGACTGAAGGGCCATGCAGAGGTTACAGAGGTCATATCTTGTTTTGGTAGCCTTGGAACCCTTGAGTGAACTTGACAGCCTTCACATTTCTGAATGATGTCGACGGCGTCCCTGTGCATCGAAGGCCAGTAATACCCAATCCTCATGATTTTAGAAACAACGGAGCGGGGTCCTGCGTGAAGCCCGCAAGATCCTTCATGTACTTCTTGAATGATGTTGGCGGCTTGTCTAGGTCCTACATAGCGTAGCCATGGGGAAAGAAAGGACCTTCGGTATAAGTAGTTCCCCATGATTCTGTACTGTGGTGCTTTGATGCGAACCTTTCGAGCTAACTTCTGATCTTCCGGCAGTATACCACTTATTAGATATTCTCTAATCGGAGTCATCCAATTTGAGTCTTCCTCCTGTATTACGTCAGACACCTCCTTTCGGACGATGGACCTATCTGCCAACACTTCGACCAGAACTTCCTTAGTTAAATGAGCAAATGCCATTGATGCCAGTTTGCTAAGTGCATCTGCCTTTTTGTTTTGATTTCTCCGAACATGCTCTATGTTGTAGGATGCGAACCCTACGAGCATTTCCTTGGCCTTATCCAGATATTGCTTGATCACAGGTTGTCTTGCCTCGCAGGAGCCTTTTATCTGGTTGGCCACCAGTTGAGAGTCAACGAAAATAGCCAAGTCTTCTACCTCCATCTCTTTGGCCAATCGGAGGCCTGCTAGCAAGGCTTCGTACTCCGCTTCATTGTTCGTAGCGTCGAATTTGAAACGGAGTGCATAAGTGTACTCCTTCCCTTTGGGATCAACGAGCATGAGACCTGCGCCAGAATCGTCGAAGCTGGAGGCTCCGTCAGTATAAAGCTTCCACCCTTCAACCGCTTTACCAAGTTTCTTTTCAGTAACCGTTGTGTCATGTTTTGGTTCGGAGGGTGTTTCTGCTAAGAAGTCTGCCAATATTTGCCCTTTGACCGAGTTTCAACCTTTGTATTAAATTTCGTGCTCTCCTAGCTCAATAGCCCATTTAGCTATCCTTCCAGATTTCTCCGGCTTCGAAAGTATCTGCTTAATTGGTTTGTCAGTAAGTACGGTTATGGGGTGAGCTTGGAAGTACCTTCGAAGGCATCTTGCAGCATGGACCAAGGCCAAGATTAGCTTCTCCAATGCTGGATAATTTAGCTCAGCTCCCTGTAGAACCCTGCTGACGAAGTAAATAGGGATTTGCTTCTTTTCCCTTTCTGCCAATAACACAGCGCTGATGCTTTTGAAGGAGGCTGCGATATACATGAACAACACTTCGCCTTTGATTGGGGCTGTAAGTGTAGGTGGAATAGCCATGAAATCCTTTAGCTTTTGGAAGGCTGCTTCTGCATCCATACTCCACTGGAACGTCTTTTTGTCTGTGCATCCTTTGAGTGTTTTGAAGAACGGCAAAGATATATCTGCACCCTTCGACAAGAACCTGCTGAGGGCCGCTAGCTTCCCGTTCAGACTTTTCACCTCCTTTAGGGACTTAGGAGACTGCAAATCCGTGATGGCTTTAACCTTCGAAGGATTGTCCTTAATACCTTGCTTGGTGATCAGATGCCCCAAGAATTGTCCTTCTTCCACACCGAAGGAACATTTCTTGGGATTCAACTTCATGTTGATGGCGCGAAGCTGGTCGAAGGTTTCCTTGATGTCGGAGAGAATGTCTTCCTTCGATCTGCTCTTGATGACCATATCATCTACGTACGCCTCCAGATTCCTACCTATTTGCTTGTGGAAGGCTTTGTCCACTAATCGTTGGTAGGTGGCACCTGCATTTTTCAAACCAAAAGGCATCTTTTTGTAACAATAAACGCCTTTTCCTGTAAAAAAGGTTGTCTTCTCCTCGTCCTCTTCCGCCATTTGTATCTGATGGTAACCCTTATAAGCGTCTAGGAAACACTTCAGCCGAAACCCTGACAAGGATTGCACCTTCCAATCAATTTATGGCAGAGGGTAGTAGTCCTTCGGACAGGCTTTGTTAATATCTGTGAAGTCCACGCACATTCGCCATCCTCCATCATGCTTCTTGACCATCACCGGATTGGCCACCCAAGTTTGATATTTCACCTCTCTGAGTATGCCTGCTGTTACAAGTTCATCCACTTCTTTGCATGCGGCAGCATTTCTTTCAGGAGCCAGGCTTCGACGCTTTTGTTTGATGGGTTCAATATGTTCGAACTCATTGAGCTTGTGTTCAGTGCCGAAGGGCTTTCCATCTATGGTGAGAGTTCTGGGGACCCCCGTCATGTCAGAGTAGGTCCATGCGAAGACATTTGTATTAGCACGTAGTACCTTTCCCAATTCTACTTTAAAAGAGGTTGGGATCTGCTTTCCGATTACCACCGTCTGATCAGGGTAGAGATCATTTACCACAATGCATTCTTCAGCGTCAGTACAACTGAGAACATCCTTCGGAGGCTCTTCCGAAACCTGTTTGATCCTTTTGCCTACTTCCGTAGGCTCCTTCACCTTATAGCTGGAGAAAACCGTTCCAATGCCGAAGGGTGTTTGGAATTTGATCGTGGCATGTATGGTTGAGACAACGATGCCCATCTTCTGCATTACCGTTCTCCCTATCAATAGGTTATAGGGAGATTCAGACCTCACGATCGTGAAAACTAGAGTTTCTGTTCGTTTTAGCCTTCCTTCCCCAATCGTAACCTCTAGAGGGACTTCTCCCAAGGGCCATGAGTGTTCCCCTGAGAACCCTACTAAGGGTACCTTTGAATCTACTCTCTTCGACCTTATCGAAGGCTTGAGCTTTAGAAAACAGCGTTCGTAGATTACTTCACAGGAGCTACCGCAGTCGAGGTAGGCCCTGTTTACTTCTCTGTTGGAGATCAAGACCTTGATAACCACGGGGTCATTTGAAAGAACTTTCCCTGTGATTGAAGGAAAAGTGACATCTCCTACTCCGCACAAGGCTTCCTCCGCTTCTTTCTTCTTCAAACCAGAGTCCTCCTTGTACACCATGAGGATGGGTGCTTCGGCAGGTGTGGTATGTTTCCCCAACTGTGTGTCGGAGATTTTGTCTTTACCTTTCTTTATACCCTTCACCAAATGTCCCAATTGGCCGGACTTCACAGCTCTCTGCAATTGTTGGTGTCGTGTCCGTAATCGTCATGGAAGTAGCAGAATTTGGAAGTATCTCTGGGCCTTCCTCTGTTTGCCAAGCGAGGAGGAGGATCAAAGGTCTTTTTCGCCTTTTCCGTAGCAAGTATCTCCCTTGGAGATTTGGACAGATTAGCCAAGAGCCCATGGTTGATGTTTTTGTGGTACGGTGTAAACCTGTCTCTGTTTTTGTGTTTGTTCCTTGACCCTTCCCACGAAGGATGCTTCGGGGCTTTATTGTAACTTTCTTTATTTTCGGTTGGAGCCCCCTTGGTAGACACTTCTTTTGCTTCGATCCAGGTGTAAGCCTTCTCCACCAAACCTTTATAGGTTGCAGGGAGATCAGTGGAGAGAAATTCAACCAAACTTCTGTTTCGTAGGCCGCACGAAACCTGAGATGCGCTGGTCCTCATGCAAGCCCATTATCTGTAACGTGTCATCGGTGTATCTGGTGATGAAAGCTCTGGTTCTCTCGTTCTCCTTCTGCTTGATGTTGTGCACCGTTAAGTGCGTTCTTGTAAACTTTTTCTGTTGGCCGAAATGTGATCTGAACTTGGCCTTGAGATCATCCAAATTCACAATGCTACCTGGTTTTTGCCCGTTCCACCATATACGAGCAGAGTCTCGTAGGGTGTATGTAAACATGTGACAAGCAACAGGCATAACCCATTTCTGCATTCTAATATCCCCTTCGAATAAGTGTAAAAAGTTATCTCGATCCACTTTCCCATCATAGGTACCAATATGTGCGGGAATTTTCAACCCATCAGGCAAAGGGTAGTCTTCTATCCATCTTACGTAGGGTGTTGTGGAGCCCATGGGCTCCGAATAAAGGCAGTTATAAGGTGGCATGTAGGTAGGGGCAGCATTGTACGGGTTATGATTTGGAGGTATTCTAACAGGGTTTTGGTTAACGTATTGAGGGTAAGCAGTAGGTATATAAGGTGGGTGACTTCCGACAGGGTACGAAGGATATACCATAGGTTGCCCATAGGGCATACTTCCGTATGGTTGAGTAAAACTGGGGTTGCTAGCCTGCCCATTAGGTGGGGGATAAACCCCTTGAGGGTAAGATGGAGCCTGAAAAGGAGGGTACATACCATGAGGAGGAAGATTTCCTCCCCCATTCATTTGAGATGGATTGCCTTCTACGCCGGATGCGTGAGAAGGCTGCAACGGAACCCCTGTCTCAGCTCTTCCCAGATGAGCCGCCAAAAGTGGTGGCAAATTAACCTCAGTAACATCCCTTCGGTGACTCCTTCTATTGGAGCCTTCTATCGTACCTTCCCGTCTAGTCGGAGCCCTTTCCGGAACGTCTTCAAAACCAACCGACCTTCCACTAGGCCTTCGACTGCTTGGAGACCCTATCCTCAGCACTGAGCGTATAGCCTATGGAGTCAAGGGCCTAGTCTCCATCTCCAACTCTTCGTCATATTCATCGCTTGAGTATTCTAACTCCCTACGCATCTCCACATTCCGAGCTTGCCTCCTTCGAGCCCTTAGTAAAGACTCTAATGCTTCGTTGGTAGCTTTGACAAACGCTAGACTAATTACCGGTTCAAGGTTAGCCGAGGTTGAAGCATGGTTGTTGGGAGTTATTTCAGGGTGAGATCGTGTGGTAAAATTGGATTCGGTTATATTGGGAAGGTTGTTAGAATCATTGACTGGGATTGGTGTCAAGGTCGAGAAACCCGGAGGGGGTGTATCTTCTCTTCCTTGGTTCATGCCGTAAAACTAGTGAGAGGGATTGACCGGGTGTAAGTTTGGAATAACGAGACCAATAGTAGCGGGTCCCACGGATGGTGCCACTGATTGTACAATAATTCGTATGACCAGGCCTTCGATGGTGATCGAAGGATATGAGGGGTGATATGCTTGCGCCAAACTTGTAGTCAATCTGCAATAAGAAATAGTAGACACTTCGTTAAGTGATTGCGCATGGGTTGGGCCCTACGAACCACCTCCGGCGTGAGAGTAAGTATGTGATATGAGTTGTAAGTAATATGATGTATGTGAAATACTGTGTTAAGTGAACATACCATTGAAATGACTCGTCCAACCTATTTATAGGTGATGAAAATAGCTTGGAGAGTGTTAGCACACGTTTAGGAGATCATGGGGGCGTCCCCTGATTTGTGGTAACCGCTAGGGCTTCATCCCCACTATCTCGGACTTGGCGGGGAAGCTAAGGACATAGTGGGAACGTGGGGGAAGACCAAGTCAAGGTTCTTATTTGTCTTGGCATCTTCAAGGGAAGACACCGAAGGGCATAGGCCTTCGGCTGGCGAATTCCCAACTAGTAACCATGTCAATGATGAATGATTTTACGCCACTAATGACTTATGAAGAAAGACTTGGGTCTTTGTAATGCAAATTCGACTGAGGCCGAAGGGGGGTCCTTCGACCTGATCGGAGGGTACGTCATCACTTAGAAAATGACATGTGCAAGCTGTTAAATAGATATTATGGTATATCCATGATAAGGATTTAAAAGGTACACTTTTGAGGGGTCATTTAATCCCTTAATTGATCACTTTTGTATCCGTTACTACTTAATTTCGTTCCTTTTCACTTTTTAGGTCTCTTGAAGGCAAATTGCTAGAATGACACTTATTCGAACGAAAAGACGCGAATATACGAAGAAAATGGCCAAAGTCAAGAATTGAGACACTCAAGCTGCTGGAATTGAAGGGGACGGCGTCACGGCTTAATTGCGCCGTCGCGACACACCTTGAGACGACTCATAGAGCAAATTGCTATTTTACAAGTGACGGCATCAGGTTTTAAAAGAGTAGGGCGTCACAACTCAGACGACCTAGATTTGATCCCGACGGCGTCAGAGGTTGAAGCCGACGGCGTCACGAGCATAAGGTGACGCCATCACAGAGTTGACGTGGCCAAGACGAAACCCTAATGACGGCGACCCGATGGCGTCACGATTAAAGAGTGACGCCGTCGCATATTGTAACACTATATATAGAATCCAAATTTTTCAGTTTTAGAGAGGTAGTTTTGTGGAGTAAAAAACCTAAACCAAACCAAGGCTGTCTTGGGCAGTATCTTAGGGTTCCATACCCTATTTTACAACAAGATACGTGTTTTACTTCATTACTACAATCATGTCTTCAATTGTTTGTGTGTATGCATGCATGTTTTCCATGTCCGACTAATTTACTTGTGTGTTTACTTATATCTATGAAACCTAGGTATTGAATATTGATTGGTTGTCTCTTATCTTAATTGTGATTGACCTAGTATTGCGATAGGTCATTCGTTGTGTTATTAATGCTTGAGTAATCTTTGTTGAACCTTAGCTTATAGTTACTAGTGGTATTGTAGGCTAAATATCCAAAGATAACCTTAGTGTTAAGTTTATGAATCCTATAGATTTCGTACTCATTAACCTTAGGTAGATTCAAAGAGTTAGGGATAAATGCATACCCGACAACCTTAGAAAACACAATGCATTAAGAATAAGGACGTGACAATTCAACCATCAATAGGAGATAACTAGGGAGTAATAACATCAAAGTAAACACATTTTTAATCATCATAAGAGCACACAACAATAGACATAGACTACACTCACCTTAGATTAGATAATTAGATAAGTAGAGTAATCGGTAGAAATACCAACCCCCCAAATCTAATACCCCGAGATTCGTACATTTCTATTTCTAAAAAAATATAAAAAGATAAAAAATAATCTTCCTCAACCACAACCTTAGCATAGTAACTTCTCACTAGCATTCCTATTCCCCTAGAGAACGATATCAATTCCCGAGGCTTACCCTAATACTACACTACAACGATTAGGTTCACTGCCTAGGGTGTTGAAAAACTTGCTCGACGAAAAGGAAGTTCCTTTGACCCAGAACATGCGTTGTACGCGTATCAAGTTTTTGGCGCCACTGCCGGGGAATAGAATAGCTAGTTAGATTTTCACCTCGTTTAGGTTTCCTTGCTTGATTCCTATCAAGTAAGCTTTTTCTTCCAATTTTTAGCTTCCTCGTAGTCTATCCCCCTTCTTCGTAACCTTTGTTAGTAACTTCATCACTTTTCATCATGGAAGGTGATAATCAACCACCACTCATCAACCCACCACCAAATGACCCACCAAGAGGCCGTAATCTTGGTGAATACTCAAGACCAAGCCACCTAGGCTATAGAAACACCATTGAGCTTCCTGACCATGCCCAAACTACGGCCCTTCGATCCGACACCATCCGGTTGGTGCAAAACGGATGTGCATTCCATGGACTTCGTTCCGAAGATCCTAATCAGCATCTTAAGGATTTCCTTAAAATCGTCGATTCCATCGACCTCGATGCTACTACTCGGGAGACCATGCGTATGCGTCTCTTCCAATTCTCTCTACGGAACCAAGCTAGTAATTGGCTTGACCGACTTCCCGCCAGCTCCATCTCAAGTTGGGATGATCTCACCTCTCGTTTCCTTGCTCAATTTTTCCCACCGGGGAGGACTACTAAGATTAGGAATGAAATCTTGATGTTCCAACAACGTCATGGTAAATCTCTCTACGAAGCATGGACTCGATTCAAGGACTTACTCCATAGAGTTCCTCATCACGGCATTAATCTTTGGCTTCAAGTCCGACTCTTTTATGATCACGTCAGTCCCTCCCTTCGACAAACCATTGATTATGCCACCGCTGGAAGGCTAAGTAACCTCAATTCTGAAGCATGTTGGGAGTTCATCGAAAACATAGCTCAACATGAAGAGGAAGGATGAGAAATTACAGTAGTCCAGGAAAACGAGCTAAATTCCCAAGCACAAGCGTTTATGAGTATGGAGGCACAAGTGAATGAGCTAATGGAAGTAACCTCCCATGCTTATAAGCATGTGAACGCGGTCAAAGAATTTTTGATCCCAAGTAAATCCCGGCAAGATGAATTCGAGGACATAATGTTGACATTTGTCCACAAGCAAGAAAAGGAAATAAAATGCCTCGAAGCTCAAATGCGGAAAACTCACGACACTTTCTTGGGACTGGCTGACAACTTCATGCTGAAAATCCGTGAAGAAATTGCAAAGAACAATGTACCTAAAAAGATAGAAAAGGTATACGCAATATCGGAACACGTTGGGATGACTCCCAAACCCTCACCAATTCCACTAAGCAGGGCAATCCCCCTCAAGGAATCACATGCTTGTTTGAATTCTTTCCTCAACACTCCCTGTTTGTTTTCTAGGAACATATTTATTGGAAAGGTGCACGTGTCACTTCCCGACTTTCCAAATGTTAGGAAAAGTTCTTTCGGTTTTAAACTTGGATCAAAGAATCCTCATCCCCAATACTTCGGTATTTCTAGAATCATAATCGAAAGACAATTTGTATGCATTGCTTACCTTCGTGGAGATTGTGGGTGGATTGACAAAATAAATCTTAAAATAAAAACCAAAATCTTTGTCAAAGATAGTAATAAGATTTTTGTTCCGGGCGGATTAACAAAAACATTTTCTTTTGCTAAAATCTGGGCGTGACGCCGTCACACGTAAAGAGTGACGCCGTCACTAAACCAGATGAGACGGATAAAAACACCAACCATCCCTTTCATTCTCTACCCTACACATTCTATCCGCCCTACATCACACCACTACGTTTTGTCCACACCAAATTCACTATTTTGTTGCGTCAATCTCCACAAGGTAAGTAATATACATTGATCTTTGCCTAGTTAATTGCATAATTTTGATTTCCCCTTTCAATCCGAAAATCCCCAATTGATTTGATTAAGGCTAAATGTCGCCCATGAATCTTGTTAATTAGGCTTAAGATTAGGCGAATTGTAGTTTTATCATATGGGTTTGATTATTCGAGAAGCCTTGACGGCTTAGGAACTAAAACCACCTAGCCAAGGCACCATTGTTGCTGCAACAGGGGTGTTTGGGTCAAGGGTTATGGTTGAAAACTTGGATTTTTCCCTCGCAAATGTCGGATTTAAAAAAAAAAATCAGTGTGACGGCATCAGGCTTATGTTGCGACGCTGTCAGAACCGTCTGATGTCGTCCTTAACAGCACGAATGTTACTCATTTGTTCCCCATCTTTTTGATTTCCTGTTTCAGATGAGCAAGAGAACGAAGAGAACAAGGGGACAGTCTTTTGGTACCCAGGAGAACATGGCTGACACGATTGCTGGGTGGGGAGTAATGAATTGCTTCATCAAACCATTGATTCGGGGGCCGTTGTGGAGTGGGGATTCCTTGAGGAGCATGATCTGGCTAGGGAATTTTGGAACAGTTTTAGGAGGGATAAGTTCACTGATCCCCAGTGGGAAAGGTTGTTTAGGATGCGTGAGCCCATGTATGGCGAGCTGGTGCGTGAATTTCACGCGTCCTATTTGATGGATATTAATTCATGTCGGGATAACATTGAGTTTCAGGGGGTTCGATTTAGGTTGGGGGAGAATGGAGGACTATGTCGATACTTGAGTTTGGAAGGAGAGTGGGACTATATGCTGCAAGGGATGCTGAGAGCAATGTTTTTAGGGCTAACTTGGTAGCTGAGATTACCCATAAGGACGACATGTTGGGAATTCAGTTTTGGAACGCAATAGCCAACGGGGAGTATGTCATTGGGAGTACCCTCGCTTCACAGATCCGGGATCCGCGGATTAGGCTCGTGCACCGTTGCCTCACTTTCACTATAACGGGGCGCCAGGGCACGAGTCATCGTGTCACTCTTCCAGATCTATTCTACCTCTACTGCATGTTGGCCGAGGGTGTAAAGCCCCGACCCGACAAGGGTAAAGGAATCACAAGTAATGGTGTCATATCAAAGCAAACATAAATATCCAAAAGAAATCTCAACATAAATATTGAAATAATCCAAGTCAAAAGACTTCAATACATTGGTCCCAGCGGAAAATAAACTCCAAATGAAATGTCTAAAATATAAAGTCTAAATGGTATCATAAAATCAAAGCTAAAATCTCTAAGGTAAGTCCACTCAGCACTCATCCCAAAGCAATACCCAGCTCCAATGCTTAGATACCTGCCGCGAAAGAAAAGAAATGCGGCTGAGCTTCAAAAGCCCAGTGAACAGATATACAAGCAAAACGAATACGAAACGAGAACGAATACGAAATAAAGTGAAAGAAAGATAGTGAAATCATAATCCTTTCAAAAGATAAATCAGGATATACAAATAAGTTTTATAGCTAACTACCTCGAGCCCATACACATATGCCATATCATAAACATATTCATAATCACATAGGGCAACATTTTGTAGGGGAGACCTACCAGAGTTATGAAGGACGTGCATGCACGCAGCATCAATCATCAAACAACATATAGCATATAACATATAATATATAACATATAACAGATCTAGGATGCACCCATACGCCCCACAAACATACATTGAATATAACATAAATTGAGCTCATAGCAAATATCAGATAAGGGACGTGGCAGAACTTCACTCTACTGCCCTAGAGTCATGTCAGAAGTGCATTTACTGACACGGACATGGAACCCCCATGACTAGTTAATAATTGGCTCGGGTGTCAAACTATCTTAGGTCAAATAAGAATGTCATAATTGACATAGATCATATTTTATCAAATGTTTAGTCATGTTTTCAAAATCAAAGGTTTTATGATTCAAAAATCAAAGCTCAGATAAGCAACAGCTCAAATAGACACATTAGGGTTCATAGCAAAGGCTTAGGAAATCCTAATATGAAAATTAACGAAAAGAAAACATTATAAGAAACCTTTACTGAAAAGGTCAGAATATCTGTACCTTATTCCAAAGCAAATGATCGAAAAGAAGACACAGGGAAAGCAAAGAATTACTCCTTCTTCACAGAACCTATATACATTAACGGTCGTATATATTATTAATGATTCCATAATCGTCAAAATGATCTTTTATTATTTTAGAGTTTTATAATTAAATGAGACTTAAATGTTTTATAATTAATATTGTAGATTAGGGTTCATATGTCATTTAGTAAAGTTTAGGGTTTCTCATTCTTTAATATCTCATTAATAGGAATTTAATTACATGTTACGTCTTTTAATGACTCGTCACTTAACCTAACACGTCATCAAAATAATCTTTCCTTTTATGTTTTACCATATACGTTTTATGATTTTATGTGACATACAAGTTACTTATTACTCGTATTAATTACACACGCATATGAGACACGATTCACAACCATTAGGGTTTAGCATACCTTATTCGGTTAACATCTCAAAACTAGGGTTTACGTTTACATAACCTTTACTTAATTAATATACTTTTAAAAACTCATATGTGACTCGGTTCAACTTAGGGTTTCAATTAACAAGTTATAACGCAAGTCTTAACTCATCTTCATACTTCACTTATTCAAGTTATCATGTTTTACACCTTATTCGAATGTTAAGCATGGTTCGGTTCAAAATACATAGGGTTCGGCCCTTATTAATTCGACACAACCATGACCCGATTCAATATTACATATTACATACGTAACTCTTTAACACTTGTAAGGTTTAAATCATTAGGGTTTCCTTGTTTTGGTTCCTATTCGGCTCGACACAAAAAGAAAAGAAACACCATCGACCAAACACAACATATAACAATATACAAACGCAAGATACATCAAACAAAGACTAGAATAGGTTATACCTTGACTTGGTTGAGCAAAAATCTCGACACCAAGGATGTTTGTTTATTCGGCCGAGCAAAGAAGAAAAGAAAAAGAGAGCAACAATAAAAACTAGGGTTTCACTTTTGTGATTTATGTATTGTATATATAGTAGTTGTATTTGATTTAGACTTGGAAAAGGATTGGGTTTCGGTTTGGCCCAACCGAGTACACCACCCACACGCACACCATGGGCTTCGGCCTTGATCCATTCGAAACAAAAGAAACACGACCCAAATCATTTACGAAACGTTAAATCTCCGTCGTACCAAAATCGATCACGTAATATATTTTAGTTAGGTTTTTAATTATTCACAAGTTAACCTTTAAATTTCATTTAATGTTATAAATATATTTTACGTATTTTCTAAATTTTAGTTCCAAGGGTATTTTAGTCTTTAATCGGATTTTAGATTATCAGGTTTTATAGAGGGTGTACACTGTAACATCCCATTCTGGTTGGCCGATTACTTAAGGACTGCTAGTGGTATGAGGATTGAGGATAGGGTATATGGTGGTATGCTTGTCACCCGGTTGGCTCAGTCCTTTGGCATCTTGGCCGGGGAGGTGCCCATGTACCTCAATGTAGTGGCAGCACCAAGGGTCGTCAGACCTAAGTCCCTAAAAGCAATGGATGTAATCATGGATTATGGTAGGGGTTACGCATGGTTCCGTGTTCAGCCCAACATTCAGGTTGGTGATGATGAAGATGATGACGAGCCGCTGATGCCAGCATACCAGCAGGGGGATGGAGCAGGAGGCTCCACTGATGCCTACAGGCACATGTCCAGTGGATATTGGTAGGCCCACCAGGGAGCGTGGATGGGCCGTATGGACACGTGGATGGCGCAACACGATCAGAGGGCTAGCTGGACATATGATCATACAGTCAGACAGATGCAGCATCTGTCCATTCGTGATCAGCTTGACCCACACCTGCAGATCGATCCATTTCTCGGGCGGGAGGAGGAATACCCGCCTTATGGATACCTGGGCCACCTCCCTCCTGGTTATGACTACCGTTATGGACCCCTCCCTAGTGACTCATGTGTTTGTTTATGGTTAAGTATGGTTGGTTGTTGAAACAATTTTATTTGGGCATGTAATAATCTAGGCTATCTTAACTTTGTGGTGAACTTGAAAAATTTGATGTGTATGTATATTTGCATGTGGTGTGATCTATCTATGACTTTTATAGTTGGGTTGTCTGTTTGTGTGTCGTATATCTTTATTGATTGTTTATTCTCATATTTAAATTTATAAAAATGCTTTATTTTATCTTTAACTTCGTCTTAATTACATATAAAGGTATTTTACATTAGGGATAAGTGTAGGGAGGATTACACACGTTTTCAAAAAGAATGTGAACATGAGAATTACGATTATTTAAAAGATATACATGTGTGTTTGTTCGATTCAAATGCTTGTATCGAGTCATAATGGATGTTTTGCAGGAAATTTTTCATATTCTAAAGATATAAATTTTCCAGAATTTTTTCCAGAAAATCGCAGACCAGTTTCTGTCAGGATAATCTGACGGCGTCAGGGTCGCAACCTGACGGCGTCAGGAGGAGTAGAAACTGCTTACTAATTTTTCTCGTTTTCTGAGCTACATATAAATTTTTGGAATTTTCCAGGTCTTAATTTTCCAGAAAATCTGTAAACATCCATTCCACAAGCATTATATCCTAGTTTAGTAGAGTCATATATATATTGTTACCGCCGATTTTACGCAAAGGTTTCTTTGTTTTTTTCAAGTGTGCAGGTTTAATTTATCAAGAAGAAGATACATAAGATTGGAAGGAGCTTTTTCACGCAAACACTCTTCTTGAAGAAAGATTTAACCACTACTTCACACGGATCCTACCAAGCAAATCATGGGAGTATTAGTTTCTTTCATTTTTAATTACCTTCCATTATCAGAACTTTGATACTTTTGATGAACATTGGGGACAATGTTTAGTTTAAGTGTAGGGAGAGAAAATAAAACGGGAACTTTGAAACTATGCTTATCCTTGACTATTTGTCTTGTCCAATTTCATTTGTGTAATAAACCATAAGAAATATCGGTTAGGGTAATTTTGGCACCAAATTTAAAATTTTTCATGACATGTAGGAGTGGGCCATTAGTCTTAATAAAGCGTCTCATGGATAGGAAGTTATATGACTAGCACAAAAACCCTTAACCACTTAAATTCCACCAAAAAATGTGAGGATCGCCCTTAGATTTGTAGGAATTAAAGCATTCCACTTTAATGCTTCGAGAGTGTACCGGTAGTATAATAGATTCTAGAACTTGTTTTGTGATGCATTCCGAGATCGCTAGTGAGAATACACTTGTATAGTTAGGAATAACTAAATGATAAGAGGCATTAGGATAACCCTTGTTTGATACTCGTATTATAATTACTTCTTCCACATCGGTTGAGTAATTCCCCCACACCATTGCGTTTTACTCATCTTTAGTACACGATACCACTAGTTAACCCCTCAGAGCCTATCCTTTTCGCGGTTCTCGTGATGGTCATCTTCTTAAAAAGGTTGATTATCCATGTAATAAAAAGGAAGCTAAGGTGGGTAGGTGGTCTCAAAAGACTGGTAATGATTCACAAGAGAAGATTGTGAGTGACTTGAGAGAAAAGGAGCAGGTTGCGGCTTTGAAACCTAGTTCCTCTTCTTCTCCGTATGCTAATCCTAGTTCTTCTTCTTCTCCATGTATTTCTGCAACAAAGGTGGTTAACTCATTCTTTAAGGTAAGGGATGTGGTTTGTTCTAACAGTGATGAGGATGAGGTTCTTGAGTCGGATAACCCTATGGCTAAGTATCTTGCATCAGCAGGCAGCGGTTACGAGCTTGAAGATTACTTCTTTGATGATTATGCGGCTAAAGTCTACGATTTACCAGGGTACTTTGATGATTTCTGTGACCAGCATGATATCAATCTCCGAGGCCGTAGTAGGAAGTAATTATATTGTTTGGTAGGTCATAAGATTGGCATGTCTTTCTTATGCAGTGATTTGGTTGTTTCACTTTAGGTTCTTGTTTTTTTTGCCCATGTAACAGGTCGAGATGAAAGATTCACTCTCATCCGTTGTTCTTAAATGTTTTTTGGCGTAATATATTTTACTAGGGTGGCCCCTTTTTACCCAAAAAATGGGGATGCTTTCCATACAGTTAGAGTGGAACAAGAATGAAAACAACCTATGTGTAGAAGTTGTATGATGTTTGATCATGAGCATAATACATGTCCTAAACGCGTTATTGCTGATTGGAAGAAATAAAGTATGTAGGCCAATGATGGGTTTCAACGTGTTATAAGGGTGGCTTTTCGTTGCATGGATACCAGTCCAAAATTCCAATTTACTAAAACAACTAAACAAGTGTTTAGACGAGTATCAAAGAATAATAAGGTTAGTACAAGTGGCACGAAGAAGATTACATCGAATCCATTTGAGGCTCTCAACTTGATTACAAATGATGGAGTGGTTGATGTTCATGGGGGTAATAAGAAGATGGATGATTTTAAGGTAACTATTACTCCTGACATGGATCCTACTAGTAATAGTAATGCCAATAAGGTCCGAAGTCGATTGTAAGGACTGTTGAAGATAGTGAAAGTAATGTGGAGGATGTCTATGAAAAAACAACGAACTTCATGGCTCCTAAAAATCTAAAAGGTGGAAGTGGAACTGGTAATAGGGTCGGTGGTGGAAGTGGGAAGTCGAGCTTATATGAGCATTGGAAGGAGAGTTATTGTGAAGACCCATACAATGATTATGAATTCGATGATTTAACTGAAGATCAACTGACATTCTATGATGCATTTGATATAAGGCTTCGAAGTCAAATTAGACATTAGTTTATATTTGGTATTGATTCAAATGTATTCTAGTCGTTATCCGTATGTATCCTTCTTATAGGAATGTGTGTGTCTTATTAAGTTAGTTTACCACCTATATAATGGGTTGGGATGTGAAATTCACCCCCATATTATGTACTTAAATTTTTTTTGGAGTATTATATTCACCGGGTGTAAAAACCTTTTACCTAAGAAGAAGTGCATTTTCTTCAGAAGAATCAGGCATGATAGTTAACCAACCTCCCAAAAGGGAAGTAGACAATTGGATGCAACTGGATGTATGCAAAGAAAGAAGGATTTTCTAGCCAAGATGATATTCGTTACAAAGCAAGATTGGTAACTAAAGAATACACTTAGAATGAGGGAATTGATTATAATGAAGTTTTTTCTCTTGTGGTAAAGCATTCTTCTATTATAATTTTGTTAGTTTTGGTAGCACAGTGAGATTTGGAACTAGTTCAAATGAATGTGAAGACTGCATTTCTACATCAAAATTTGGAAGAGGAAATCTATATAGTTCAGCCATAAGGATTAAAAGTTGCTGGAAAATAGAATGAAGTAAATAAAATTTATAAATTATTGTACGGGTTAAAGCAATCCCCAAGGCAGTGGTAAAAATGATTAGATAAGTTTATGATGGAGTCGAAGTACGCATGCGGTAAATACAACCATTGTGTCTATTTGAAAAATCTACAAGATTGGTCTTTCGTATATCTTCTTCTAAATGTAGATGATATATTGATAGCTTCTCAAACTCTAGACGAGATTGAAAAGTTAAAGATTAGGTTTAAAATAGAATTTAAAATGAATAATCCCGATGAAGCAAAAATGTTTCTCGGCATGGAGATAGTCAAAGACAAAAATTGAGGAACCTTTGATTGATTCGGAAAAAATATCGGAGAAAGATTATAATGCTTTTTAGGATCGAAAAGCAAACAACATGAGTTACTACTCTACTCACTTCTCAATTTAAGATAAGTGATGTTATGTCACCGAAAAATGATGCAAAGGGGGCATACATAGAAAAGGTGCCTTATGAAAATTTTGTTTGTAGCTTAATGTATGAAATGATATATACTCGACCACACGTTAGTCATTTTGTTGGGATGGTGGGCATGTATATGCATAACCTTAGAAAATGACATGTGCAAGTTGTTAAATAGATATTATGGTATATCCATTATAAGGATTTAAAATGTACACTTTTGAGGGGTCATTTAAGCCCTTAATTGATCACTTTTGTATCCGTTACTACTTAATTTCGTTTCTTTTCACTTTTTAGGTCTCTTGAAGGCAAATTGCTGGAATGACACTTATTCGGACGAAAAGACGCGAACATACGTAGAAAATGGCCAAAGTCAAGAATCGAGACACTCAAGCTGCTGGAATTGAAGGGGACGGCGTCATGGCTAAATTGCGACGCCGTCGCGACACACCTTGAGACGACTCAGAGAGCAAATTGTTATTTTACAAGTGACGGAATCAGGTTTTAAAAGAGTAGGGCGTCACAACTCAGACGGCCTAGATTTGATCCCGACGACGTCAGAGGTTGAAGCCGACGGCGTCACGAGCATAAGGTGACGTCGTCACAGAGTTGACGTGGCCAAGACGAAACCCTAATGACGGCGATCCGACGGCGTCACAATTAAAGAGTGACGCCGTCGCATATTGTAACACTATATATAGAATCCGAATTTTTCAGTTTTAGAGAGGTAGTTTTGTGGAGTAAAAAACCTAAACCGAACCAAGGCTGTCTTGGGCAGTATCTTAGGGTTCTATACCCTATTTTCGACTATGCTGGAGATTTATACATGCGAAAATATACTACCGGCTATGTTTTTTCTCTGGCAAAAGATTTGTAACAACTTGAAATTTTCATGTTAATATTTATTTAAAACATACACATTTTATCCCAAAATCGCGTTTAATTTTGAACTTTAAATATAACCGTTAGGTTATCCCGCGCGTAACGAAAACCAAATCTGAATATTTTTATCACATAAGGTTAAATTCTATTTCACTCTTAATCAGTATAGGGAAATTTAAAATTATGTTACCAAATAGACCCGTGTTTTATGAGCCTAAACTAGCGTTATAAACATTTTTACTTATACACAGACTTGACCTATACATGCACTGCATTTTATAAGATGTTTAGATACTTTTACATTTTTAGAAAAATTCAAACTTATTTCCCTCCCCTTTGACCATAAAAATCAACATTTTCTTATCACTCTAAAAGTCACAAAGATAAACAAACACTTAACTTATAACAAACAATGGACTATTTATAGAGTACATACTTCAAGTAATCAATTTCATTTCATAAATATTTTACGAGTTACATTTTTATTTTTTTATTTTATTTCATGAAAACATTATACGATTTACATTTTTATAAAAAACACATTTTTATATAAGAAACATAAACTTATGTCCTCATAAAAATTACTAACTTAGTCGCTAAGCATATGAGAAAATATCTCTTATAACAACTCATCATCTAATGACTCATGCCTAATGACTCACTAGACACTTGCCCTCATTATATCCAATCTATTCCAAGATCTCTACACATATGTTAACTTAGGAATTAAGAATTAACACCTACACAAAGTTTTCAAAATATATAAACCAATTAACCTCCTCAAAGTGCTATAAAAGCAACTCATTTCCTTCTCTTCTTCTTCATAAAATGCCCAAATAAAAACCGATAACACATTCATATTTGATTTTCAAGTTTCAAGTTTCATATCATTGTTGAAGCTCTTGTCAAGCTTCACATGATTCTAGTTATAAGTTTCTTCATCCATTGGCTAGATTCCAAACTAAATAAGTGATCAAGATCTTTCACAAGTACTAGCACAAGATCATAAGTGCACAAGAGGTGTTGAAGGATTCTTTGGGTGGAAGTTATTCTAGTTCCTAGTTCTTTGATTCTTAATTTCCCTTTTAATTAAGGCCTAAAGTTGTAAGCTAAAACTATGATCATCATCTTCATTTATATAATTTATATGCTTGTTATATCATGCTATATATTTTAGTATATTGATCTCATGATGTACACAACCTTAAAAACTCAAGTAAACATGTATATAATCTTATAATATACTTTATGCTTACAAACTAGTTAAATCAAGTAAAGTTATGCTCGTTATTATCACCAAATTTATGAATCTATGCCACTAAATATATCTATTTAGTATTAGAGGAACTGAAAACAAAAACATAGCTTTTTGAATCGGCTAAAACGGACATATGGATTAAAAGTTAGGCATAGTTAAAGATTTCTAAAGAAAAATTGACATTTGAGAAAAATGATTCTGTAACGCTTTTAAAATGCGTTTTTGAGGTCCTTCTAGTCAGAATCTTGAAAAGTATAAAGTAGGAAAGTTATCCATAATGATGTTTTACATTTGGGATTGTGAAATTTTAACCAGAAAATGCAAATTGAGGGTTGTATTCTATCAAAACTTAAGTGGATTGTTTTCAACCCGAATTTATTGAATCAAAATCTAATTTTTGCGAAACATATTATATTATCAAGTCAAATAACTTGCAAAACTTATTATTTCTATTAAGAACGTAACATACCACAATAACATAAACTTTCCTAAGTTTATTTGACAATCAAAAAGGTAGATTTTACAATTGACGAGAAATATTACTAGAAACCGAATTTTACTCATTATTACAAATTATAAAACTTATAACTTAAGTAGAGACATTAAACTTGAATAAAAATAGTTAATGAGGCATAAACCAACTAATTTCACAAACTACTTTACCATTCTAACACATATGACATATAATCAAATATACAAATATAAGTTTAAACTAATAACGTAACATGTTAGTAGGGTAATTCATGTGAGGGGTTTCATCTGGTAAACGTATTGACGAGTTGCTGGATTTACGATTTAAAGTGTCTTAGATCCTCAAACGTTTACTACATGACCTCTGAATTATGATACCCCGAACAATGATTCGATATTTAAACTAAACACATTAAATAAACTAAACCGTTTCGATAAATAACATACACGATCACTATAACCAGACATGTACAACATTATGATCAATATAGTGACTTATATAGACTTGTTGCATTTACCTATCATTATTTCAAAACCTAAGACGTTATATCCTATTCTAGGTTACACGTAGAGATTTTCTTGGCTTATCCATGAATTTCATTATACGTTTGATATCATTAGTTCACGATGAGTCATAGCCCCAATCTTACTCTTTTAATACTTATATCGGAGATTGCGAACCTCCGAAGAAGTTTTACAGTCCTTCTAGGCAGTGTACCTAACCGTTGTAGAGTAGTATAGGTAAGACTCGGGGTATTGATCGTTTTCTAGGGGAATAGTGTTGGGAAGGTCGAGATGTATGACGAATAGGTTAAAGGCGAGGGATAATTATTTTTGTATTTTTAATATTTTACGAAAGCAATGTAAAATCTCGGTATTTGGATTATAGGTTTTGATTATCAACTACTTAAACTAATAATTAAACTAATTAAAACCAATAGTTAAAACTGAATTGCAGATAAAGTAAATGAGATTCTTATGATATGTAAAAGCGTGTTTACTTAGATTTCATTACTCTATAGTTATCTCCTATTGATTAGTCGAATTGTCACATACTTGTTTAATTGGCGCGTTGTATTCCATTAGTCAGAGGGAGGTGCCTAATGCCCTAACTCTATGAATGTATTGATCTCCTCTAAGAAACCGGGATCGCCAAAAAAACTAAGTTATCTCTCCCAAATCTCTTATTATCAACAATCGCAATTCACGCAATAAAAACAACGAAAGTCTACTAGTGCACTCTAGGACATAAATACATTTTTTAGGACGTTCAAGCTCGCAACATTAAAGGAAAAAGCAAGTTTTCCTAACCTAACGTGTAACAACCATTTAAACAAGAGACGACAATCAATAGTTAATAACTATGTTTCATTACATCTAAGCAAACATTATGTTAATTTAGCTAGACATGTTAAAGATAAAGAATAAGTAATCATAATCAAGCATGAATCAAACATAATGATAGAAGAGATTAAGAAACTTATCTCTTGTTGATAGAGGCTGTTAAAACCCTAAAAATACTGTAAAAACCCGGATAAAAATCGTACACCAAAGTTACCCTCCAATGTTGCACCCTTATAAGCATCAAAAGTGAATGCTTTTATCCTATATATCAAAAGGCGAACCTCATATTTTTGGGGTGAAATTTCAGTGGTAAGGGTTTTTTGTGCTAGTCATATGACTCCTATCCATGAGACGCTTTATTAAGACTGAAGTTTTGATCATAAATGTCATAAAAATTAAAAATGTAGTGCTAAAATTACCCTGACAAGTATTTCTTTTGTTCATTATACTATTACTAAGGACAAAACAAATATCAAGCGAGAAAATAGTTTCTAAGGTATCCCTTTTTTCCCTCCCTACACTTAAACTGAACATTGTCTCCAATGTTCCCCGAAAGTATCAAAGTTATGATAATGTGAAGTAAATAAAAGAGGAAGAAACTAGTACTCCCCTGATTAGCTCGGTATGATCGGTGTAGAATCAAGGTTAAATCCTTCTCCAAGAAGAATAAGTCAATCATAAGTATTGCTTCCATTGTGTACTTGCATCTTCTTGTCCAATATAACTTGTAAATTCTAAGAAAACGAACAAAAGACTCTGCGTAAAATTGGAGGTAAAACTATATATAATACAAATCTAAACTAGAAAGCGAGTAAGATATAATGCTTACAAAATAGATATTTGAATGTTCCTCGAAAATTAAAAATTCTGGAAATTTTGAGAAATTCAGTTTCGACAGAAAAACGAAAATCCGGAAAACTGTTTGCTAGAATGCCTGAAGCCGTCAGGATTGGCCGGACAGAATTTTAAACTTTGTTTTTTCGAAAATTTCTGGAAAAATTTACTTCTTTAAAACTTGGAAAATACTGTAAAACAATCATTGTGACTCGATACAAGCATTTTACTCAAACAAACACATAAATACATACCCATCATGTATTGTTAATTTCATGTGCAATTTTGTCTTATTAAACATATGTGATCTTTCCTACACTTATCTTTTTCAAAATAACTTTATATGTTATAAGACGAGGTTAAAAACAAAATAAATCATTTTAACATTAGTATTTGAAAAGTGAAAATTAAACAATAATGAGGAGGCATATATGACACACACAAAAAATCAAACAAACAATCAAACAAATAAACATGAGTTGCATCCCAAG
The DNA here is from genome assembly GCA_019973895.1 of Chrysanthemum seticuspe. Taxonomy (NCBI): domain Eukaryota; kingdom Viridiplantae; phylum Streptophyta; class Magnoliopsida; order Asterales; family Asteraceae; genus Chrysanthemum; species Chrysanthemum seticuspe. The sequence goes on along the minus strand of BPTQ01000001.1, from coordinate 277,316,634 downwards.
AAGCGCTTTTCTTTATTTACGAGTCTTGTAGCTAGACTCAAAGTCATGCTCCTACGTTTTCTTTTCACTCTCCTCAATGGCATACTTTATTAACTTAATAAAGTCCCTATTGACCTTATACCTTGGCCCTAAAGTCAAGCAATCTTTATAGTAGAGACTCCTTTTCTCCCATATATATTTCATGCCTTTTTCCTTATCCCCTCACTATTTTTATCAAATGCACCAATGTTTTCTCTTTCTAAGTAGGACACATATGAAGCTCCTTCATCCTATTAGGCATCCTATATGTAATTTCATTGTTTCCTTTCAAAAATTGAACCGTTCCTTCAAATTGATCGTATACTAACTTGGATTCCTCAACAAACGGTTTTCCTAACACAACATGGGACAAGCTACAATCAATGACACCTCCTACATCTTCTAGGACCATAAAAGCGGTAACATAAGTGAAGTTCCCAATAAAGATGTGTAAACCCTTAACCCTTCCAACAAAATTACAAATTCCTCCGGGGTACTTAGGGTCTCTCCTAGGGCCAAATGGTGTATTCATTATGTCATTATAAACAATGGAAGACATCACGCTTATTGGAGATTCTAATACAATATAAGCTTGTTCTATGTATTTGTATCCGATCATACATGGGATCTTAACGTTCCACGGACTACCTCTTTTAATTTTGGGATCAATCCTACCAAAGGGTGGTCGAGGGTTATCAAATATGTTATTATGGTATGCTATTACTTATTTAGTGGGATATAGGTTAAAGTATTCATCACCTAATTCCTCTTCTTCACTATCTTCAATAATTTCAATAACCATGAAATTCTTGGGCCCTAAGTCATCATCCGAATATTCGCTTACAGTAGAAGCGCTATCCGAAGCATTACATGCATTATCAAGTTCATTATCAATCAACCTATTCAATTCTATGAGTTCACAGATCTCTTCACAAATTTGGTCACGTAATAGGTCGAATGAGGCTCGATCAAGTGGTTTCTTTTGGATATTATCACCCACCATAATGGCAAATAATATGGTTTTATGAACAAATGGGCACAAAGAAAAAGATAAACTACTAGGGAGCTAATAAAATAAAAATAAAAATTCTCACTTGATATGAATCTAATGATTAGACCTAAACGAGATAGAAAACGAACCTAAACTATTCCCCGACAGCGACGTCGAAAACTTGATAGCGGAGATTGCGAACCATCGAAGAAGTTTTACAATCCACCTAGGCGGTGTACCTAACCATTATAGTGTAGTATAGGTAAGACTCGGGGGATTGACCGTTCTCTAGGGGAATAGTGTTGGGAAGGTCGAGATTTATGACGAATAGGTCTAAGGTGAGGGATGATTCTTTTTGTATTTTTATATTTTATGAAAACAAAGTAAACCTCGTCATTTGGATTGAGGGTTTTGATTATCAACTACTTAAACAAATAAATAAACTAATTAAAACTAATAATTAAAACTGAATTGCAGATAAAGTAAATGAGATTCTTATGATAGGTAAAAGCGTGTTTACTTAGATTTTATTACTCCCTAGTTATCTCCTATTGATTATTCGAATTGTCACATCCTTGTTTAATTGGCACGTTGTATTCCATTAGCCGTAAGGAGGTGCCTAATGCCCAAACTCTATGAATGTATTGATCTCCTCTAAGAAATCGGGATCTCCAAGTAACCTAGGTTATCTTCCCCAAATCTCCTATTATAAACATAATGAAAAGTCTATTAGTGCACTCTAGGACATAAATACGTTGTTTAGGAGGTTCAAGCTCACAACACTAAAGGAAGAAGCAAGTTTTCATAACCTAACATGTAACAAGCATTTAAACAAGAGACGACAATCAATTGTTAACAACAAGGTTTCATTACATCTAAGCACACTATGTTAATTTAGCTAGACATGTTGAAGATAAAGAAATAAGTAATCATAATTAAGTATGAATCAAACATAATGATAAAAGATATTAAGAGACTTATCTCTTATTGATAGAGGGTATTAAACCCCTAAAAATACTATAAAAACCGGATAAAAATCGTACACCAAAGTTACCCTCCAATGTTGCACCCTTAATGCAGAAATTTATAAAATTATATATAGATTTATAGTTGCGATGACGTCACTTTATAGCTGTGACGCGGTCAGTTCTCCACCATTAGGGTTTCGTCTTTTCCAAGTCAGCCTTGTGACGGGGTCGCTTTGTAACATCAAACACCGTCCAGAAATCTCTGACGCCTTCCCTCTTTAATTATTTTGGGTCGTCACATTATAAATTTGATAGAAAATTCTAGCTCTTCTAAAAAGTGACGGCGTCACTTATTACTTCTTCAATTTTCACTAAGCCGTCTCTAGTAAAATATGGGTTGTTTTGGTATCTCCGTTTTCAATTAACGGTGTCACCTTATAGGTTGTCACGCCGTCTGGTGCTCTTTTCCAGACTTTTTATGAGTTGGTCGTTTTCTTCACATTTTCATACAAATATGCTTGATTTCTAGCTTTTGCTTTCAAAGCACCTAAAAAGTTAAAAAGAAACAAATTTAGGTAATATATGATCATAAATATACTAGTTTTGGGCTTAAATGACCCCCTAAAAATGCACGTTTTATATCCTTATCAAATACTCGTTTTAAACTATTTTGGGGAGATATATGCTTAGAAATACTTTACTTATTCATCAAAATACATAATTTGCATTTACATACAGATACAAGTGCTCAAAACATTTATATTTTACGTTGCGCTACACTTTTTATACTTTTTGACATGATGTGTAGTTTTATTATGATATATGCCTTAATGTGTTAAGCTTGTTTGCATTATTCTTGATCACGTTATTCTTTGGCAACTGTTTAACTACTGAAGGGAGCCGATGGAAAGGTATTGATAGTACTATTAGGCTGATGCCCCCACCCTTGGTCTCCATCCGCCGTGACCTTGGGTGAATATAATCTAGTGTAGGGTGTAAGCATATGAAAGCAAGTCTTGAGGTTCAATTGGCTGTTACATTTTACATTAAGTACTTGCATATATCGTATAAACATATGTCCTACTCATAACGCATTCAACATTTATAGTTATTAAATATGAACTTATATGTGGGCCTAAGATGTTACAAATCTTGTATGGGCAGGATTTGTAGCAGGATTAGGTTGACATATACTTGTCATTAGGATCTAATCATAAAGATTTTTAATCTTATTTGCAATAAACTCTATGAACTCACCAACCATTGTGTTGACACTTTTTAGCATGTTTATCACAGGTCAATAAGGTGTTAGCTGATGCATGAAGCATAAAGTCGCATGTCATGTATTGAAGAATTATGCTTTTATCATTTACCATTCGATGTGTTTTAAAAACACACATGTAATGTACTATGGAACCTCTTGTTGTAAATATGATTTTATTAATCGAATGGTAATTTTTTAAAATGTCTCATCTAGAGGTCGTTTTCAATAACTTGTACTGTGTGCTAATAAGTAATACCCAAGTAACACAATCTTCCGCTACGATATTTTGATGGTGTTACAAGATCCAATTAGTTGGAAGAGTACCCTATAGTCAACTACTAGTTTGTCAACTACAAAATGAGAGTATATGGTAATTAAAGAGGTTGTAAAGGAGGAAATTTAGCTTTAAGGGTTGCACAGCGAACTTGGAATCACAAAGAAATTTGTCACGGTGCATTATGATATTCAAAGTACAGTTCATTTAGTGAAGAATCAGGTTTATCACTCAAGGATGAAGCACACTGATGTTCTGTATCATTTCTTACAAAAGATACTGGAAGAAGGTGAAGTAAAAATCTAGAAGACTCATACTTCTAATAGTTCTACAAATTTTCTAACTAAAGTAGTAGTTGGGATTAAGTTTAATTATTGTTTAGACTTGATCATTGTTATGAAAAGTTGAAGATTGGTTCGAAGAATCCACCAACGATAGTTGACGGAGACATTAAAGAAAGTGGTATTCGTAAAGGTGGAGAGTTGTTAAAAATAATGTAGCTCATCTACTCGAATAATATGCTTGATTCAAGTTGCAACAACTTGCCTTATCCTTTGCATATCAACTTGTTTAAGCTAGTAAGGGTGATGAATGTGGAGCCAAGTTCCAAGTTAAGATGATTTTGAAGCCTATAAATACAAGGCTTTTCCATTGGGTTTAACACATAAAAAGGCACACAAGCGTTCTTGTTGTGTTCTTCGTTTTTCCTCTCTTTTGTTATAAGTTAAATTGTAATATGTTTATAGCTTAAGAAATATATAAGTTTTGGTGTTACAATCTCTTATTCATTTTGTTATTGTCTAATTTTCAATAAGCTAACATAAAGTATAGTTGTGGTACTCAAACATTCACACTCTTTACCTAGTCGGTGGCATAATATCGCGATTATTCCATAACAATATCATGAAATGGATACGCAAAGCAAATTCAAAGGCTTTTGATTTTTTTTCAGATGTGATTGTTATGCACAAAATCAACTTTGACTCTTAAAAATGGCTAAAAAAGGTATGTGGTTCTTAGACATGTGGTGGTGCCTAATTGTATAGTGGATGGAAATCTTAAATGAGGGTTGCTATGGTGTATTTAAAGATGTTTGTAGGGCATGATTATCTTAATGATTTTGGATGGAGGTAGTTACGGTGTAAAGACGATGGTGTCGTAGGTGGTGGAAGTGGTATGGCGGTAGACGGTATTCTTGCCAGCTACATCCATGGTTACTATAGACAATGAGGAGCGTGGAGGAGATAATGGGGATGTGAAAGAAAAAGATGAAGAGCTGATACTTAAAATAAGTTATTATGAACGTTTAATTAAATATAAGAGTGATAGATTGAATAACTATTTTACCCACATACGAAAGTCGCGAGAGGAGACCTAATGACTCCATTTAACGAACATCCAAGATAAGGAATTGTGGTGTGACATGGTTTTTTAACAAGCACGAATTCTGCAAGAAAAAAATATCAAAGATGATCGTAGTGTGATATGGTATAACCGTATGAACGAAGATTGTAATTTACTCTAAAACTGCTTAGAACATCTCCAATGTTTGCACTAAATGTGCTTTTTGCACTAATTTAGTGCCAAAAAGTACAAAAACCCTTCTCCAATATTGACACTATCTTTAGCACTAATTTAGTTATGTGAATAGTAAAACACTAAATATAGTGCTACACTATATTTGTCACTTATACTATTCATGTTATTTAAACTCAACATATTTGTTAAACATTGATACTTAACTATAAAAATAAAAAATAACTTATATAAACTATATTATTGTAAGTCTTCGATCAATATGTTTACAGTGAGCCCAATATCGATATATGTTATTTTAACTATTTTTTTTTAATTTATTGTGTCGACTTGTACTTTAGATTAATTAAAATGGTTTATTGCTAACATTTAGTGTTACACATTGGAGGAATGCTATAAAGATGCTCATTTTACACTATTTTAGTGCAAATTTTTAGTGTTAACATTAGACATGCCCTTAGTACGTAACATAACATAGTAACTTTTAAGATACATAAACAAATTTGATACGGCCGTAAACTATGATATTATATTTATTATTTGCATTTTATTAATTAGATAAATATAATTATATTTAATTAGTAGATATTATTAATTAAAGTAAGGAATCTTATTCTATAAGAATAGTATTAGGATGTCTTTTATTATAGATTAGGATTGTAATTCTTATTATGTTAATGATATTGGATATTTATTTGCATATCAATTGAGGGGTCGATTTATCTTATTAATATAAACTATCGGAGAATCGGTTAAGGCAATCCATTGGCATGGAACCCCGAAATAGCCAATCTTCAATCAAACTTTTAATCAAGTTAAAAAATTATTGCCGGTGGGTAGAATCAAGACTTATTTTAGCCAGAAGCTTACTTTAACTACTAATATAAACTATTTATCTTGTTTTATACTTATTATCTTTATATCGATTCAGTTCGTATTAGTTGGTATCAAAACCATTTGATTCTAGAGTTTCAAAAAAAAATACTGATAATAAATATAATATGATAGTTTAAGGGAGGTATCTAAAATCCTAAATAAAACTAACATGCTATTATTTGCATTAATATACCTGAATCAAGATAGACTAGCAGGGTACCCGCGCGTTGCGACGGCAGGTACCCTGTAATCAAATATTTTGACAAATCAATATTTTTCGTGATAATAACTTTATGCGTGGCGATAATTTTATAAAATAACTTTATCGCACACTATTTCATATTAAATTATCAAGTACATGCATCACGATGCATTTACGATGCGAAAACGGTAGTCATTAGTATTACAAGGTTGTGATGATTGGCGATAAAAATCAATATATGTTGTGAAATATTGGTCGTAATATTATACAACGTGTAAATCTAAGAAAGTATAAATTAAATCTTGCAATACATGATTAATAAATCTGTATATAGCATTGCTTATATAAATTAAGGTATTCAAAACTTACACATTTTCATAAATTTTCGTACTTTGATATGTATGATTTTTTTCGGTATAATTTATTAGCAAGATGATTAGGATTTCACTAAAGTGGTACTAAAAACATACATAGATGATAAATGTTTTTTGAATATGCAATTTTTAAAATTTTTAAATGTCTATAACCAAACAAAATTTGGTATTAACAGAAGAAATTATCTTCCTTCATTATATATAGTATAGATAAGAAAGACTTTTGACAGATATCAAATTATTTGTAGACACTCTTAAGTGCATAAAAACCTTTCAATCTGTGTCTACTTTTAATGTGTACAAATTTATAAGCGTGAAGAAATATAAAGAAATCATTAGATTTTTATCACTTATATCGTATTGAAAGTTGTTCGCACTTAGTAGTATATACAACCAAAAACTTTCTTCGCCTTAAAAGTGTAGAGATGCAATTTGACAATCATACATTTGACGCAAGGGTAGCGTTTCTTTATGTAAGTATAGCGTGAAGAAATCAAGTGTGACAAATTATAATTGACACTTGAGAGGGTTAACAAATTTATATTTATACACACTTATATGCAGAAACTTATTTTCTCTAAAATTTGATGTGTGAAAACGTGATCATATGTCATGCTTATAAGCATTGTAATTTTTATAACTTCAAAAGTATTTACAAGAAAAAAACATACTTTTTGAAAACATTTAAAAAAGTATAATATTATAAATTTGTAAACTGATTGTATGGCCAGTGCAAGATTACACAAATTAATTACTATCAAAAGTTCGAAACACAAACGACTATTGAATAATTTGTTAAAGCTATTTAGTTTTTGTTAAAAAAAATTGTTTAATTTATAGTAATCAATTTTGATAAGATTAGTAAAATAACATAAAATAAGAAAATAACTATTTTTCCGTTGAAGTATTACGAGTCTTTAATTTCGGCACAAATTATGGGGAAACTTTAATAAGTCAAATAATTATGATTTGTACTTCCTAAAATACTCATTTACCATATCTCAAACATATTCTTATTTTAAAAATACATACAATGTTCTAAAAAAAGGACCACACACACCACAACTTTTCTTCAGTGACTCCACCATCCCTCCACCCCCGCCATCATATCTGGAGCCTTCATCTACCTTCAACCACAACGGATCTGCCACCCCTACATCATATCACTTCCCTCAACCATAAATAAGTGACTACTACCATAAACACATCACAAAATCCACTCATCGCATACTCACATGCTTTAACCGATAACCACCAAAGATTCACATGCAAGATCAACTCATCTTATCTCTCCCTCATGATGAAGATTTCATAACCGTCTTATAATAACCAAATGTTCAGTCACATATCTCTTATTTAATGTAGGTTACAAGCGATTCACAGATTATGTAACTTTCACATATCTCTTATTAATTGTAGTTTGATTTGTATTTTTATTTGTCCTTTAAGTATTGTAACTAATGCTTTGGAACTTGTAAGTCTGAATTTTTGTGCTTTAATGTGTTGTACATCATTCTTTATCACTTTCAAGTCTGAAAAGTCTGAAAATTAATTAGGAGAGAGAGTGGTTTGTGCATTATAAGTAGTAGTGATATTTACAGTACATCAATCAATTACATAAATAAAATATGACAAAGTTACGTACTTGTTTCGGCCTATTTTCGTCTAAAACTTTAAACAATTTGTGATACTGTTTTCTATTAGAGCATGGCTTATGTTAATATTAAAATTTTGCATTCAAATAATGTTAAAATAACATTTTTATATCATATATCAAGTTTAAATAAAGTAAATAGTATTAGTACCGTGAATAGTATATAAATATATTTAGCGTACTATTATCCATTGCATTAAATTAGTGTGAAAGATAATGCTTGATATGTTCTTATACTCTGTTCCCAAGTTTAATAAGAAAAGAAGAGAAAGTGCATTGGAAGATGAGGAGTGGAAAGAAGAGGAGTGGATTGTATGTTTTGTGTTCCCGAGTTAAGGAGAAAAGGAAAGAAGACATAACTTGTTTGTATTCGTGAGTTGGAAAGAAGAGTAAAGAAAAAAAACAAATTTACATTTATACCCTTGTAAGTATAACTTTTATCTCCTAATATCCGATTAGATCAAACATGCACTAAGTAACTTTAATGCCGTTATCAAAATTAAAACAATCTACGTGTAAGAATTGGCATTATGCATATACAACAAGCAATTAAAACCGGTGTGTTATGATATTTTTTTTTGTCTCATAATAGTTTGGTTTCTAGTATTATACATCTACATCTAAACTATCAAGTATTTACCACTTTACAAGCAATATGTTATGATTTTTTTGAATTTATACTATGTTGAATTGTTGTCATCAGTTGTTGATACAATTATGGGTATTTTATACATAAACATATACAAGAAATTACAAAAGATAGGGCACCAAGGTACTTTTAATGCATATGACAATCACATCAATTATAGTACTTCTCATGCATAACAATCTTTGGTGAAGCAAAGTACTTTTTGTACACATTTCCACAAGTGAGATGTGTAGTATAAGGCTACCCACAACAGTGACCTCAGAGATCCTTAATTTGCCTGTCACCTCAGCTTTCCTTTTAAGGATAGTAAGACGATCGACATATATTTTTTTTCTTTCATTATTCAACATTTTTTAACAGCAAAATTAAATTTCATTAATAATAAAAAACTATTACATAATAACTCAAATACATTTAAAAACACTACAAATGAAACTTCAAATAAAAAACCAAAAAGTCACACGAAATTTTGAGTTACCCAAAATTTAATCACATGGAATTTCGTCCCTTTTTGGATTATCAACCCAGTAACCCAACTAATATACCCGGTCCAAACACACTATCCTAATTTAAAACACACTACCCTTATTATTTTTTACACTTAAACCCAATCTCTCTTGGTGAAAATACGCAGTCACCACTAGATAGATCTAGGTCTTTTCCTTTCACCTACACAACGACCAAAAGATATAGAAGATCCCTTTGATTCTTGTTATAATCGAACCACAAATACCTTCTTAAATCGAGCCTAAACAAGATACTAAAATCTTTTTTTTGTTCGAACAAGAAGATAACCTGAGAGACAATTTTTTCTTTTGCTTACAGTACTAATTTTTGTTTGTTTGTGGAGTGCTAATCGGTCAAGACCATGATCGAATTGTGAGTTTTAGAGTCGGCCGACCCCAACGACCCGCATGTTGCAGTGACGGCGACTCGGTTGGCGCAACAGCGAACGATCCAGTTGACCGACCACTGCGAGAAACGTAACAAAGACAAGGAATTGTGTCATACATGTGATCAAGATGATGAAAATTAGACTACTAGTAGTGGGTGTGAGGTCTCACTAAGTGAGCCTCACCTCACGAGTGAAACCAACGACACCCAAACAAGTTCACGTGTGAGGAGGGGAAAAACAAGCTACAAAAGATGAGTGGCTCCCCTTTGGTGAGGCTGGAAATTTGTGGGCCATTTTTTTGTTTTAATGTTTTTTATTTAGTTTGTGAGTGTGTGTGGGGTATATAATAGGGTATTTTTTGGGTAAAATGTCAAAAGACCCAGTAAATATATTACTTTAAAAAAACTTTTAAGTACAAAGGATATGGGTGAATCCCATATCTCAGCCGGTTATATAGGCGGAAAAGCTTACATAACAAGATACTTCCTATTTTATAAACAAGAAAATAAACCACTACTAAAAAGGTAACATTAGACTCCTACGAAAACAAACTTACTTCCTACCAAGGCCTTGGAGCTTAGTACCATACATGTCATAAAAAGCATCTAAATTCACTGAAAGATCATAGACCTGATCCGCATAGTCATCATAATCATCTTCACGATCGTGACCACCACCAAATAGGTTCATTGACTCATCAAAAGTGTTCACAACCTCCTCTTCATCACTGTCGGAATCATCAATCTCTCCCACATTAGAGAAAGGGTTAACCCTCTTATTAGAAGAAGTAGACGTAGAAATATTAGAACTAGACTTACTAACCGCGGCCTGCACCTTCTCTTTCACAACACTCACAAGCGGTTCTTGTGATACATTGCCAGTCTTATGAGACCCATCCTCCTTAGCTTCATTTTTTTACCCGGATAATCAACCTTTTTAATAGGATGACCATCATCATCCACAAGAGTAGCTTTTTCATAAATAATTAGCTTTTCAAGCTCCCCAATTTTCTCAACAATAGAAGTAGAAGGAACCTCCTTAGCTTCCATTATACTACCAAAATCCAACTCAGCCCCATCCTTAGCCACGACATCAGTAGGAATGCCACATTCATCTGTATATAGTATGGTATGTTTGTATAAAGTGGATATTTTAATGAAATATAAGAGAAAGATAACCATTACAGGTGAAAAGTAAGAGGGAGTGAGGGGAAGTGAGAGAAGAGAAAAAGCTGATATGGCGCTGATGTCTAAGGTGAGGGGGTAGTGGCTAAAGACCACTACCATTAGTCTAAGTGGCTGCTGCAATGAAATTCGTGGAAAAAAAAGACATATATATGAATTGGATTAGGTCAAGGGTAGTTTGGGTACATAAAGAAAAGGCAAACATGCTCCGTGTTTCTTTCTCTCCGGATCATCCTAAATTAAAAGAAGATTATGAGAGAATTTTTTGTTAATTTACAATGTTTCCCTTTCCACTTCTCAGAATATTTTTCTTGTTAACACTAAATGTCCTTTCCTCTTCTCTAAATATTTTTCTTGTTAACACTAAATGTGAGAGTCTACACGTGTTTAATATCATTTTGATTTGTGAGCTAGATCATCCTTTCCCTAAAGATCAAGCATAAGACAATGAACATTTGTGTCAATGACCTTTAATAAGGAGTTAGTCTTAACATATGCTTATTTTCTCATAGCCTAATTGATTGGCTAACTGAAAAGTGTGCCATAGAAGAATGATACCAACAGGGGAAAAAATATAAAAATAAAAAAAATAAAAATAAAAAAGGATTACATAACATTTAACCCCGTAACAACTAAAATCTAACGAATATGAGACAGAACTAAAATTGTTGAAAGTTTTTCTAGTCAAAACCTTCTGTGATAAGTTTGTCTGATAGTTTTTTCTAAATGCTAATTTTCAAAAGTAAAATCGAAATAAAATAATCGTCATGAGTAAAAACTCATTTGGATCATCTGGTTTGTAAGATTCGATCTTCATACTTAGATATTTATTTTTTTGGGTAAAAGGTCAAAGACCCGATAAATATATTAGCCTAAAAAACGTTTAAGTACAAAGGATATAGGTGAATCCCATATTTAGCCTGTTACATAGGCGGAAAAGCTTACATAACAAGATACTTCCTATTCTCTAAACAAGAAAATAAACCACTACTCAAAAGATAACATTAGACTCCTATGAAAACAAAATTACTTTCTACCAATGCCTTGGAGTCATAAAAAGCATCCAAATTTCCTGGGAGATCGTAGACCTGATCCGTATAGTTATCATAATCATAGTCATTATAATTATCTTCACGATCATGACCACCACCAAATAGGTTCATTAACTCATCAAAAGTGTTCACAACCTCCTCTTCATCACTGTCGGAATCAACAATCTCTCCCACCTTAGAGAATGGGTTAACCCTTTTAGTAGACGAAGTAGACGAAAAATCCTTTTTATTACCCGGATAATCAACTGTTAGGAATTAGAAAATTCCATGTTAAAGTATCGGTCACCCCAATTATGGTCTAGCATATGTTAGCTCGTAGACGTGTCGTTATTTACGTTATTTAGTAGTTAATTAGTTAGTTTGTAGCGTAGTTTAGTTTAGTGCAACACCGTGGAGGAAGGACGGGTCTTTACCCACTGTATACCTGATCCACAGGCCGTCAGGAGGTCGTTTAGTTTGTAACCTATAAATACTCTCTACCTTGCAAGGTAGATGGTTGGAAGTTCTAATCTAATATTATACACTTTTGTTTATCTCTCTAGAATTCCCTCTCTACTCTCTTCATCTCTCTAACGATGGCATTCATATACTATCATCATCCTAGACCACCCGAATCATGAAACAACATAATATTCACGATCCTACAATTGGTACCAGAGCCAAGGTTGTGTTGTTTTGATTGATTCGTATGGTTTTACATGTTTTTACTATGCGGTTCGTGTGTATGTTGATGTGATTTGATGCGAATAGTTTATGGTTTTTTGATATTTTGTTATAGTCACGTTAATCTGGTCTTAAGATTTGATAAAACTGTTTTTATGTGTTGAATCTGGTTGTGTGCGACTTAGATGAGTTTTTAAGCAGTTTTTCAAACAGTGTCATTCTGGTTCCATTTACTGGTCCTGTACATGTTTTCATCCATGCGAGTTAACTATTATTTTCATACATGCGAGTTGTCAGTTTTGTCTTTACAAACTGTCCAGATTCAGTGTTAGATCTGATGCGAGTTGATCTGATGCGAGTTGATCAGTTGCGAGTTGGTATGATGCGAGTTGGTATGATTATGCTACTATGCGGTTTGTCTTTACAAACTGTCCAGATTATGCAAGGGAAAAGAGTATGAAAAGGAGACGGGTGAAGACAGAACTAGAGCAAAATGAAATATAAAACCAGACATATGCGGATGCGGAAACAAAACAAGCTATTGATGTCAAGATGCAACACATAACTACTTAAGATTTAGTCAGGTTAGTTAAAACTATAGCTTCACGATCACCAACACAAACTATATTACCAAATGGTAATCTACTACAACTGAAGAAAGAATAACCATAGATGGAAGTTATTCACAAAGCGAATACAAATACTAATACTAAATACCAATACCAACAAAATTCAAGTATCCGACCGGATAAAATCGCCACGGTACAAGAGTTCTTCATGTTGACCGGATACACCTTATTCAAAATACTCTAGATATAATTCAATCCAGCTGATCTAAACAAATAATTGCCAACAATTGTATTTCAATTATAAGCGACTGTCCCACTATCCCTCTTTTGTCATTCCATCATCCAATCAAAATTAATTAATTCAATCAACTATCTCACATGCGGGATTGATTCAAGAGATGAAAACAACAATAATACGGCAAGTACATGAGTGGAAATAATTTAAACAACTAACATAAGTGGAAATACTAAAGATATATTATCATATATTCAACTAACCAATTGTGATTACACGACATTAAATAGATAACAAACAAAAGAAACCTTAAATACTAATCGGCCCAAACCAACAAACTTTGAGAATGTAATTTTGATAATTATTGAAGATTAAAAGATATGACTCAAAAACTTCTTAAAACAATGGCCATTTTCTAATAAGAACAAATTTTTAAAATTGTTGGTGTGTGAAAACTTCCTAAACAGATAGGGTAGAAAACACCCGTACCAACTACATATATTGATTGATAAAGAATTTAAATTCATTGGGCCTTAGATAAGCAAGTATTATATTTTTAAATAGCATCATATTTTTTGGTAAAATAACTTATCATCAATGCAATTATGCTATACAAATCAAGTGGAATTTGAGAAAAATGACCAAGGACATGACTGATAAGGTGGCATTCTGATTTCGAACTTCATCCGTTTGTAAGTTCTGTTCAGATATATAAAATCCATCAAGCCAGATTAAATTAATTGCAATCTCTCAATAATGTGGGTATCTAAATGGTTGGACATATGCGAAGCATTGAATTTATCTCGTCTTTGATTTCTTTATGAATGATATTTTAGAGCTGCTCTGTTGTTTATTTTCATTAAAGTACATTAAATCCAATGACGCAATATTTGATAGGATTTAGTATTTGAAATAGTTTTTCAACTTTTGATATGAGCTTACTCATCGACACGATCATTTCAAATAATGACAAATTGTTGATACTTACTTGATAAGGACCTGTGATAAGGTATCTGCATTCATTGATTGAAAATGTCAAAGCCGGTAACATTCAAGCTCATTTAGCAGACGAGAAAGGCCCGTATAAATTCGATAAGAGTACTAATACGGGAGCGCTGAAATGCCTAATGGTTGCATACTTGCATTAAAGCATGAATAGTAATGATAAACTCGCTCATGGATATAATTCTATAAATGCCATATAACTCCTTCAAAACTTTCACGTAAATAAAGTATGCTATAAATTTTAATCCAACAAATTACTCAAAATAATAGCTGCAATGTTAACAACATTAAGTCATTAGCACTCCTAAAACATTACATAAAATAGCACATAACTTCAATTTGAGTATACATCAATGTGTATATTAACGAAAGTTGTTATCCTGGATCTTACGGTAAGACCATACTAAAATATGACTCAATTGGTTCCCTCTATCAACTCTTAAACATGCGCCTTTTCCATTGTTACCCACAAACACACATTACTTTATACTAGTAAATATGTTACTGTATCTTGAAATTCAGATGTCGCGTCGTTATAGAAAAGAAGAATAAAAAGTTTTAATAAGTTTTAAATTTCCACCCAAAATGATGAAGCAAAATGACTGCAAATGTTTCAACCCCATTACAGTATCTTAAGCCGTCCAAAAAAATACGAAGTAATAAAATAAATAAAAATGTTACAGTATCTTAAAAATAATATTACGTGTAACTGTACTAACAAACTATGAGATAAATATCATGCAAAACAACATATGCCCTTTGGTTACATCCTGTGGACATTTCAAAGCAAAATTATTTATGTTACAATTAATGCATAATTCTCTATTAGTAATATCCAAGGCTGTCAAGATCGCGATCTTACGTGGGATCATTTTTGTCTTTGCAAGATCGAGATCGTAAAATCGGATCGCGATCCTACGATCTTACCAATTTGTCATAGCTTGTAAACAAATGATAAACGAGTCAAAATATTTTATATTTCTACTCAACGTCAAAGATAAATTCATATAATATTCTCTTGAAAATGACAAAAAAAACACCAAAGTAATAATAAAACACAAAAAAAATCAACTTTCAATCGTTAAATTAACGATTTAGCGAAATAATATAACATAACATAAGTCCTAAATGTCTCAAACTATACGCGCTATCTACATGATTTCAAGGAAACAAACATGTCATTAGTGGCATTCCAAATCATACCCTTTGATTAGTTTAATCACAATCAAGGAAAATAAATTGAATTATTGAACACTTTTAGACTATAATATATTTAGAAAGTAGAAAACTAGGTATAAACTATAATTTATTTAGAAAATGAAACAACAGTGGTTTACTTATTAGACATTAGTAAAATACACGTTTGTTTTCTGGCCTAAGCAAGTGAGATGGACTTAAAAGATGATAAAAAAAAGAAGTGAACTCGGATCGCGTGACGATCCTACGATCTTACGTGCGATCCTACGATCTTACTTACGATCCTACCACATATGCGATCCAACCACGATCCTACATGGTTTTAACTAGTAAACACGTAAACTCGTACGATCCTACGAGTTTACACGCAATCTTGACAGCCTTGGTAATATCAACTAAAGAGTCAACGTCGTCATTCTTTGTTAATATAACTTTTGTTTAGATTCTTCGAAAGGTTATATACCTTAACAAACGCATACATGTACACACAAGCACATACAAATAATGGACCCAAATTAAAAAAACAAATAATAATAAAAAAATAAAAAAATATAAAACCCTCTCCCAACCCTCTAGCGATTTTTGCGATTAACCTATTACCCTAAATCGATTTAATTTCCTGTCGATCCTTGATCTATTCTTCTAATATTCCTGGTACTGATTAACGATTATACACTTGTGTTTAATCTTGATCTACTACGAGGTTTGTTGTTAGTTTACTTTTGAGTCGATTGGTTCTTGTGTTGTTTAAGGTTTTTGCGATCACAGATTAAGGTTTTGGTTTAGACCTTAATTGAACTTCTGTATCATCATGCAATCATTATTTAATCATTGGTCCAATTATTTTATTATGGGTTAATTATTACGCTTCAGTTGATACAAACCCTAGTTTCTAAACTAGGGTTTTACTCGATCTTGTTTGAAGATTAGACGTATGACTCTTCTTGATTCTGTTAAGTGTGATTTACTTGTCTAAGGGTTTACTGATTGTTGTGATGTCGAATCTGGGAAAGTCGAATGCTGAGCCTCTATGTTCAGTGGTTAAAGATATTGTGGGTAACATTGATTTAGGTGAACTTAACGCACGTATTAATGGTGGTTCTCCTTCCTTTCCACCGTTGTCTAATGTGTATGGTAATCCTAATCATGGTTCATTGGCTAGTAAAATTCGTGACATTGAAAAGCAAATATTAGAGGGGAAACTTGTGTTAGTGGGTGAAGATGGGCTACCGTTAAAACTATCTAATGATGCTGCTGTGATCTCTTCTCCTACTGAGGTTTCTGGTGTAACAAGTAACTCTACTCCTGCTGGGATCTCATCTCCTACTCCTCCTGGGAGTAAGGCTACTCAAGCTCATGCGTTGTTTTCTGAAGTTACTGGTACTCATATTAATGTTACTGCTTCTAGGAGTAACCCTACTCCTATTAGGACTTATGTGATTATTGGTGATACAAGTAATGGTAGTTCAAGATAAAATGAACCTCAAAAGGATGTCACTGGTGTGGCGTCCTTTATTATGAGTAAGCACAACTATATTGATGATATGTTTGGTGTGTCGTTGAAAACAACTAAGGATATTGATGAATTCACTGCGGGGTGTGAAGCTGGTACTTATCCGTTGTGGGATGAATTGGAAAGTGATGTTTATACGACGGTTATGGATGCTGTTTGTGGCTTGTGGATGGCTTTTGAGGCCGAAATGAATGCTAAACCTATGTCTCCAAAACCTACATATGAGTCTCCTATTGTCCAAGCCGCGAATATCATTGTTAATGCTACACCCCATGCTGGAGTTACGGGTTTGAGGGATAATAATGTTTTTCCCTTTGTTGCTGAACATGTATTTGAAGGTGTTAACATCTCTATTCCCCGCAAAGTGGTTGAAAAGGTTAGTTCTCGGTTGGAAAAAACTTTATACGACTACTTTATTGGATAGAGGATGACGTTTTCAGTTGCTGACTATTATGCTATGAATAATTGGGCGAAACATGGGTTGAAAGGATTATGATGAATTCCAAAGGCTTTTTTTTTTTTTTTTTTTTTTTTTTTTTTTTTTTTTTTTTTTGATACACAGGCTGGTTTAGAAGCTGTTTTGGAAGGTGGTTCTTGGATGATACGCAAATCTCCAATAATTCTTAAGAAATGGTCTACAGATACAAGTTTGTGTAAGGAAGAATTGACTAGCATCCCGGTATGAGTTAAATGGCATGATGTTCCTATTCAAGTTTTTGAAAAGGATGGGATTAGTTTGATTGCTACTTTTAGTAGTAAACTTGTTATGCTTGATTCTTACACAAGCTCTATGTGTAAGGATTCGTGGGGTAGAAGTAGCTTTGCTAGGTGCCTTATTGAGGTCAATTCGGAGTTTGATCTCGTGGAGGTTATTACTAATGGTATCCCTTCACTTCCTAGGGAGGGTTTCACCAAAGAAAATATTCGTGTTGAATATGAATGGAGGCTACCAGGTGTAATATATGCAAGGTTTTTGGTCACACTCATGATCAATGTCCTAAACAGGTGGTGAGTCCTCCTATTGTCGCTACTTCACACGTTGTTACTCCTATAATGATGCAGAATAATGATGATTTCCAAACGATGGGTAAAAAGAAGAAGAAGAAAACAATTGCCAAGACTACTAATGAAAGTTAGTTTGTTGGTACTTCGGTTAAACAAAACTTCAAATATGTTCCAAAGACGGAAACTAGTGAACCTAAAAAGGGAGCTACTACGTTGGGTAATGCATCTAAACCGTCATCTACGTTGAAGTCTACTGGCAATATATACCTCCAAGGAAGGTAATATTACTGCATCTAATTCGTTTTCTACATTGGAGATTGATGATCAAGACGATGAAGAACATGTTGAGAATGTGTATGATGAATCAACTATTTTTTTTACAAATCCAAAGACAGATGAAAGTTCATCTTTCACTGTAACTGCTGGTTAGCTTGTTCAGTTTGGTGTTTTGTTCTAGGTGCATTTTTTGTTTCTAGAGTTGTAAGTGCTTATGACATGTCGTAAGCACTTCCTTTAGGTGTTTATCAAGTTGTTTTTAGTTTGAGATAAATATGGCACTTCAGCCATATTCGATTTGTACTTAACGTTTTTTGATTTTAATATACTTTACCGGGGCAACCCTTTACCCAAAATACAAATAATGGGAATGGATTTACCATAAAAGGTCACACTAACGTTCGATTACCTTATATTTACTTGCCTACCATTTGTTATGTACTTATGTTCATACTGACTATGGATGAAATAAACACTACATCATAATGAAATAATAAGTACGAGTATATATTGATCTAAAATATATGTGCTTATTACAAGTATATGTTATGCTCATATAGACTAGTAGCTTCATAGCCCGCTCGAATGGGCAGGCTAGCTTCATGATAACGTATGCCGAAATTTAAATATGTATGTAAAAAAAAAACAGTGCAATATATATTGAAAAATATAATATATCCGTTTTCCGAATACAGTTATATGCTACTTGCTCAAATACGAAATATAACTTCTTTAGACACGACTTTTGTTGTGGAGTTTGTGTAGTTTCCATATTTGTCGCCAACAAAGTACCTTTAAGCCTTTCTTTTGTATCCTTAGACTCGACACGAACAATAGCAAACTTCAATAAAAAAAAGTCCGGTTAACATAATTTGGTTGCAAAACAAAAAGAACCACATAAATTCCACATGCCTCACGCAACTCCTTTTTCTTTTCTCGTTTGCTCTTCACCTCATGGATAAGAACTAAAATGCAAAAAAAAAAAAAAAAAAAAAAAAAAAAACTTAATATTGGGACTTATGTTAAACATAATATGCACATATAGAGTGTTCATGTAATATGTGATCACCAAATGAAAATCACTCTACTAACATACTAATACCTTAGCAACTTCTTTGACCTAGGACCTACCACAAGCATCACCTCATCACTGCATATTCTAGTTGATCTCAAAAGTGGAAAACAAAATTTATATATCAATATTCTCATCTCAAAAGTTTGCGCAGACTTTCAAGTCATTCTACTGACTGACCGATTTCTCTTTTAGCTAACCTTGTTAACCTATGTGAGATAGATAACAACCGGGAAATTAGATTGAAACAAACGTGTCAAAAAATGCCCAACGTGTATTTTAATAACTGAAATCCCCATGATCATTTTATAAATTACTGAAATAAGTAAACTTTTTAAAAGCACATATTAATCATATTTCATGAAAAGCAAAAAGGTTTGTGCAAAACCTTTCATTTATCTAACAGACATCCTCTCCCACCATATTCTTCACAGCGAAACCTGTTTGACTGTTATGTATATTTAGACCAGCACCCCATCCTACCGTTATCTTTAAACCTTTCTCTAGGTTCGACAAATAGGCAAAAGTTCAATATAGATCCAAAATTTACCATAGATCCAATGAACTAATAATAGCCATTCATTTTTTTATTATGATAAACTTTCACTCTTTTTTAAAAAATTAAATATCTCGCAAACCGTTAATCGTTACGCGATAAAACTTATACCATCGCGACGAGAATTAAATTATCTTTCTATAGATATGCACTACTATATATTTTTAACCATTTTTTTTTTCAAAATTTCGATCAACAAAAATCATATATGATTTATGAAAATCATATATGATTCGATTTTTACGAATCATATATGATTTTTGAGAATCATATATGATTCGTAAAAATCATATATGATTCATAAAAATCGAATCATACATGATTTTTGAAAATCATATATGATTCGTAAAAATCATATATGATTTTTTCAGACGGAATTTTTGAAAAAAAATGTTTGTCGAAAATATATAAAAGTGCATATCTATAGAAAGATAATTTAATTATCGTCGCGATGGTGTATTTTTTATATTTTGAAAATTTACCGGTTGTAAGATAAGTTGTTTTAAAAAAAAGGTGAAAAATAATTTTTTATTAATTTAGATAAAAGATAGAGGGCTATGATTGGTTCATTTGTTCTATGGCAAATATGGGTTCTATATTGATCTCAACTCTCGACAAATATCATGTCAAGTTGGACCCAAAAGTACCTAATTATATTGATCTAATATCTCAACCGGTGTTGGTTGAATTTTATATTGATCATATCGGTTTTAGGGTCTTTAATACTAAATTGTGGGTTTCTTATCATCTTTGTTTTGTCCTATTTGCATGTTCCCTTTCTTTTCCCATTGGCTGATTTACCAATTAACCTCTCGTGGGTCATTCTTAATAAATTGTCGATGTGGTTTTCTATTCCATGCATGCATGTATTTGGTTTTTGGAGTATCATGTGACGCAAAATTGTATATTCTTTAAACGTGGTACTATTCGATCTGCAAGTTATCCCTTTTCTAGGGATATTGTTACCTATAAGTTCCTCATGGATTCTAAGCTGTATTGAATGTGGGTTTGAGAGAGATATGGTTGTTGCTGCTGTTTGATTTGAATGTGTGGGTTCCGTAAACCCTAGAGTTCGTATATGGCGGATTCGTGGTGTGTTGGTCTACATTCAGATTCATTTTTGAAGCACTGATTCGTGCCTTTGTGGTTACCTGTTGTTGGTACGAGAGCTATGAGAGGAATTAGACGACAATATATGCCATCATTCTGTCGTTCTTAATTCAGCTTATGTGGTTGAGTTGGGAGAGACCTGCTCGACATTCTTATCAAGTGGTCTTCCGTTATTATTTCTGTAAGTTAGGAAGTGTTGGGTTGTTTTGTATTATCGGGTCGATAATACGTTCGGTTAAGCCCTATTATTCGTTTACTCTTGATTCGACTCGCTTTGTTACAATCTTCATTATAGTAGAGCTTGGATCATAGGTAGTGAATGAGTTGGTCGTTGATCCAATGTGTTTACTTAAGATCAGACTCGGATCGTGTTGTAAGTGCGGATCGTTTGTGTTGGCTGATATTGATATTGAGGTCGTGAGTTGGTAGTTTCTGGGCTGCGTTATTGTACGAGGTTAAACCTGCTATTAGGTATTGATTCGGTCTTACGCTTTTACTACGCTCACGTGTGTACATTTTGAAAAGATTGTTACTCAAGCAGCTATTAGGACTATATTTGGCATGTCTGCTGTGATGTGGGTACTTTCTTCTTTGTATGATGGGACGTTCGGGTTGTATCAGATCCCTATGCGTTGTTTATTTTGATCCGTAATTTCTGGGTTTCATGCAAATCTATGCTGCTAATGTTCTATAATAGCAGTTGAAGCGGATCGTGTTCGGAATGGGACGTTTTGTTTGCATTATGTATGGTCGATGGGCAAGTTAGGATTGGATAATCCTATGTTTTTTGGTACGTCACATTGCATGGTGATTTTACTTGTATGATTAATTCATGAGTGACCAACATGAGACTTTTTGATGTGTGTGTTATTATATGTGGATTAGTGGTAAGTCGATGAAGCCTTATGGTGTAAGGCTTCGTTGTGTTAGTTAAGTTTTCCATGTTGGATGCCATTAAGTCTAATGATTTATGGTTAATTTCGGGAGTCAATGTGTAGGCTTTCGGCATGGCAAGGAAGATTATTTGGAGTGCTACTATGGCTATGAAGAGTATCTACATAAGTAGTGTATACATGGTTTTATTTTTATTTTAGTCATTGTAGTTTTTGGTTACTTGTGTAAGTTATAAGAATGGCCTGTCATTCTTATATAGTGGTTGCATGTAAGTTGCACGTGGTGTGCATTTCTGTCGCCCTATTTGGGCTAAGATGGGGGATTCACCCCATCCTTTGTACTTCAACGGTTTTTGGTGTAATGCAATTTACCAGGTTGAAAAATCCCTTTTACCAAAAAAAAAAAGTACCTAATTAATGACCTAAGTGGGTGAATTACAAATATGCCATAACGTTACAGACAAACAATTATACGGGTAAGAATTGCTAAGTGCATGTTGGATTAAATATAAGCAAGTAGGTAGCAAGGTAAGCTTATTTTAGTTTTTGTAAAAGTGTTTTGACAACAATAAGTAGATATTTCTTACCTGGCCAGCCGTTTTGCTCGAAACCACTTAAATTAACATCTTTTACTTGTTTTGATAGTGCATCAAACAGAAGATTTGACGGTGGTTTTAGATTTTTTTTGGGTAAAAGGTCAAAGACCCGGTAAATATATTACTCCAAAAAACGTTTAAGTATAAAGGATATGGGTGAATCCCATATCTCGGCCCGTTACATAGGCAAAAAGCTTACATAACAAGATATTTCCTATTCTCTATATAAGAAAATAAAACACTACTCAAAATATAACATTAGGCTCCTATGGAGATAAAATTACTTCCTACCAAGGCCCTGGAGCTTGATACCATACGTGTCATAATAGGCATCCAAGTTCCCTGGAAGATCGTAAACCTGATCTGCATAGTTATCATAACCATAGTCATCATAGTCATCTTCGCGATCCTAACCACCACCAAATAGATTACTCGTCTCATCAAAGGTGTTCACAACCTCTTCATCATCACTATCAGAATCCACAATCTCTCCCACCTTATTGAATGGGTTAACCCTCTTAGTAAACGAAGTAGCCGGGAAAATCCTTATTATAACCCTGATAATCAACCTTTTTAATAGGCTTACCATTATCATCAACAAGAGTAGCTTTCCCATCAATAAGAAGCCTTTCAAATTCCCCAATTTTCTCAACAATGAGGGTAGGACCAGCCTCATTAGCTACCATTGAATCACTCACAAGCGAGTCTTGTGATACATTACCTGTTTCGATAGACCCAACCTCCTTTGCTTCCATTGTATTACTAGAAACCTCTACATCGGTATGATTGCCAGATTCCCCAGGATCGATCGTATTAAGTACAACAAAAGGGTTAGATGTAGTAATCTTCGTCCCACTCGTACTTGCCACATCAGTGGCTATCTTCTTCGCACTATCCACCTTCTTGGGTTCAGGAGGAGGCGCTTTAGGTTGATACCTAAATTTAGGACCCACTTTAGTAAAACCTCCCTTACCTGGAACACTTGGACCACCATTCCTACCCTTATTCTTGTTAGTGCCAGGTTGAAAACCATCATTAACAGTCTGTTTAGGCTGCGTAGGAAGTGGAACAGATTTAGGACAATCAATCATCTCATGACCAAATAATTTACATGTATCACACCGAGGCGGTTTCCATTCATATTCCACCCGAATCTTTTCAATAGTAGATCCTGTTCCATCAAGTAATGGTATCTCAACAGTGATGCTCTCTTTAAGAACCTTATCTGCTTTAACTTCAATCAAGCATCTAGCGAAACTACTTCGGCCCCATGATTCCAAGCACATTTGACTAGTATAAGAATCTAACATTTTTGGAGTACCAATCAATGTAGCTAGGAGACTGAGACCATCATCAAAAAACATAGCAAGGGGCACATCATGGAATTTAACCCTGTTGGGATATGAAAGTGCTGAAGATATGAAAGTACTGAAGATATGAAAGTACTGTAAACTACAAAGTACTGGAAAACGTTAAAGAGTCAAAGTACTGCTAAAGACAAAGTCAAAGTACTGCACTATGAAGTCAAAGTACTGCAAGAACACAAGAACTGTTATATTCGTTTATGGAAAGTATTGTATTCTATGTTTAGATTACTTGTCGTACAAGAATACAAATTGTAAACCGACTAGGGTATCCTTGAGCCTATAAAAGGACTCCTAGATTGGCATTAGAGATACGATTTAGAATACGAGTTTATGAGTTGTAGAGTTTACGAATTCACAAGTTATTTAGTGTTTTAGAGAGAAGTTCGATAATCTTAGAGTTGTTTAGAGTATCTGCATCATAAGCAGATTTAGAGTTTATAATAAAAGTTATTCTTCTTAGCTTTGTTAAGTAAATTCCGCGTACTTGATAAAGATTGCTCAGTGTTTCTTTGTTAATAACTTAGGATTTATCCGAGGTTATTAAACCTTAACAAGCTAGTTAAAGTTAGTTTGATTAAAGTATATCGATCCAACAAGTGGTATCAGAGCTTGTGTGGAAACTCTGACTAGGAAGAAACCCTACTTCAACAATATTCAAGATGTCGACTGAAGCTGCATCAACTCCTATCACAGAGGTATGTTCTAAGTGTCATGATTTTTATCAAAAAGTACTTAATGCTTATGTTTACGAAAGAGATAATTGTGTTAAGGCTAGGTCTGAGGTAGCAGGTTATCAAATCACTTTAGAGTCTATGGAAGCTAAAATTATAACACATGAAAATAATCAGATGGCTTGGGCTGAAAAATATGAACAACAGGATTACCAGTTAAAACTTAGTGAATGGAAGCTAAACTGTAAAATTGCTGAAATTGAGAAATTAACTAAGGAAAGAGATGATTTGTTAGCTAAGTTTGATGCCTAGAAAGAATCTGGTTTGTCACATGTTTCTTATGTTCAAAAACAGCAAAGAGCCTATCTTAAAACTGGATTAGGTTTTGGGATGGATTTTAGTAAACTAGAAGAAAACCAACCTTGTGATAAGGATGATGGTGATTTTGAGGACATAACCACTAGTGATGATGAACTCATTAACTATGTAGATACATCTAGCAATGAGGGATCAATAAGTGAACCACCTCCTGAGTATAAGAAAGACAATGGTTATCATGCTGTCCCACATCCCATTAGTCATCAACCCATAAGGCCTGATGTTTCTCGATTTGGAGTAGACAGTCTAGAGTTTAGGAAGAAGCTTGTTGCTCAATCTAGGTCTGAAAAACCCAAAGAAGCTGTTGAAAATAATGTTCAAAATCCAGCAGTACCTTCAAATCAAAGTACTGCCTCCACAAGCAGTACCTTCTGCAAAGTCTTTTCAAAACCGTACTGCTAAACCTTTTTGGGATAATTTTGGTCAAAACAGGTTTAATCATTCACATAGAAGGCAAAATAATTTTGGGCATAGACATAGAAGAAATCACTTTGGACATATGGGTCAAAAATTGTGTTTTGTGTGTTATAGTCCTAATCACTTAATCAAAGATTGTGATCGACACTCAGAATACCTTAGAAAATTTCCAAAGAACAGATCTGTCAACCACAAACCTAGAGAGCACAAACCAGTCTGGAATAATTCACATAGGATTAATCACAGAAACTTCACACCAGATCACAGATACCCACATCAGAGAAAACTTTTTTCAAAACCTTCAGTATCTCACAGTACTTTCCAAAGTACTGCTCAGCCAAAACAAGGTACTGGTCACACTACTTGGAATAGGAATTCTAGGAGATCTCACTATCAACCTAGAAGGTATTACAATTCATATAGGGGATCTAGATCACAGGAACCACGTGTTAAACCAGAATGGGTTAAGAGGGAAGGTATTGCTGAGGGACAAACAGTACTTTCAACAAAAAGTGAATCAGATGTTTTTGTGATACAAGAAAAAGAGAATGAATTTGCAAAAGAAAGTTTTGTTGAAAATCCACATGTTTTGAATAACAAGAAAATACTGGATCATGCTTTAGAAAACAATGGAGATTATATACTCAAAGAATGTGAGTATGTCACCCCACAAGGGGAACACAAGTCAGTAATGGCTTGGGTTCCTCAAGGCAACTAACTTTTTCATCTTATTAGACAGGGCAACCAAGAAGAGGAGCTTAAAGATCATTTTATTGTTGATAGTGGTTGTTCTGTGAGCATGATAGGAGACAAGGAGTTTCTGTCAGGTGTTTTGGAGTATATTAGTTAGTAAGCTATATAAGCTATATTTAAGGGGAGGACTGATTGATTGATTGGTTAGACAGTCCTATGCATTGCTTGAGGGGAGTTAGAGATGAGAATGCTGCAAGTGAAGAAAGAGAAGGTGTTGCATCAACTCAAGATACCGCTCATGGAAATTAAGAACCTGAGGTAAACTCACCATCCTCTCCCAATGATTATACTTCCACAGATAAGGTCTCAAACATCTGGAGGAGATGAGGGAGATATGGTTTCTGAGGGTCAGGTTTTGGATACTTATGCTTTGACAAGAGAGCTGTTAAGATTAAAGAAAGATTTTGAAGCTCAATCTGCATAACTGGTGAGGTTGAACAACAAATTTCGAAGATTGAAGAAATTTGTATGGCATTTAGTGAAACATCATAGATTATAGGTCAAGGCTGAAAAGAAGAAAAGAAAATAGTTTAAGAAGGCTTCTACAGGCAAAAAGGTTTCATAGCAATCTTCTATCCAATTGGGGAGGAATTTAAAGTGTTAGGAATTAGAAATTTCAGGTATTAAAGAGTCGGTCACCTCAAGTATATGTAATCGTTAGAAAGCTCGTTGTCATAGTTCATTTTAAGTTAAGTAGTATTTAGTTAAGTAACACCGTGGAGGACGGACGGGTCTTTACCCACTGTATGCCTGATCCACAGCCCGTTGTGTGGCGTTTTATGTAAGACTATAAATACTCTCTACCTTCCAAGGTAGAGAGTTGGAGCTCATAATAATATCTTTCACTTTCTCTCACTAAGTTCCCTAAACCTCTAACTTTCTCTCTCTAGAATTCCACTTATACGCCCACTTTGTGTTATAGTTTGATGTGTATGTGAAAACTAATATCTTACAATTGGTATCAAGAGCCATGGTTAGATCATATCTTGCACATCTTTGGATTTCTAGTGGTTTTTAGGTGGTGTTAGAGTTTGAAAAAGTTTAGTGATTTTTGCATCATTTGGGTGATTTCTAGTGTTAAAGTTTGGATTTTGATAGTACTTTTGTGTTTAGAATCATCTCAAGTGTTTAGGTTTTGATTTTGAAGGTTTGAATCACTGTGGTTGGGTTGTTTTTGGATTGAAAAGTGGTGTTTTTGTGTTTTTCTTGCTAGCGACTTGAGCCTCGGATAGATTTTCTTGGTAGCGACTTGCTTTGTTATTTGGTAGCGAGTTGTTGTTTAACGCCTTAGCGAGTTGAGCTAGCGACTTGTCTATTGAGACAAGCCGACAAAAAGTACAGTTAGTGGATTCCCCACTACGAGTAGCGACTTGGTTTAAGTTAGCGACTTGTACTTTATATTGTTAGCGACTTGGTGTTAGCGAGTTGGTACCTAGCGAGTTGCTATTTAGCGACTTGAATATTTAGTGACTTGGTGCTTAGCGAATTGCTGCCAAAATTTTGTTAGCGACTTGGATTGTAGCGAGTTGTTATATAGCGACTTGGACCTTAGCGAGTTGCTGTTTAGTGACTTGACTGTGTAGCGACTTGGTGCTTAACGAGTTGGTGATTTAGCGAGTTGCTACTTAGCGACTTGGTGCTTAGCGACTTGGTTCAAGGGTTATAGCGACTTGGTTAATTTTTACGAAGAAGAGGTTTGAACAAAGTTGACTTTTTACGTCAAAACTTCAAACGGCCATAACTTTTGATCCGTAACTCCGTTTTCAGCGAAATACCTGTCAAAACGACCGGAACAGTCTGAATATTGTGAGGTTTCACCATGATGTTGTGAAACGAATTTTTCGAGGCCCAAATCCTCTCCGAAAGGAAGTTATTGAGCTTTTAAGTTTTTACACCTAAATTTCTCCATAAAATCGTGCAACAACCAACCCAAATCATAACCAAACAACATCTCTGCTTATCCCACAAACAATCATAAGACCTAACACACAATTGTCTATCATTGTGTCGATCCATCAGTCATCTTAACACATTCCATTGGTCATTGCTTAACGGTTTGGTCTTGATTTTAGTAAAATCCCGCGAAAGATTCTATTTCTCGGTTTAAATCATAGACTTGTAAAATCCCGTGCATTCTACCACATCATGTCTTACTCTACTGACCCTGTGATTTCAGAAGTGCTTAAATTGTATGATGTTGTGGATAATAATGATAATGGATGCTACACTGAACGATTAAAGATGTTTGAATTAAACAATGAGGATGTGAGATCTTTATGTTCTGAGTACAATGAGAATGAATT
Organism: Chrysanthemum seticuspe; assembly: GCA_019973895.1. Classification (NCBI taxonomy): domain Eukaryota; kingdom Viridiplantae; phylum Streptophyta; class Magnoliopsida; order Asterales; family Asteraceae; genus Chrysanthemum; species Chrysanthemum seticuspe. The sequence continues at coordinate 277,288,118 of BPTQ01000001.1, read as the reverse complement.
GCACCTGCTACAGAATGCCATGCAAATGGAATGCAGCATTGAGCCCTATCAGCTACTTCATCTGCACCTCATACAGCTGTTATCCATAGCTGGGGATCGAACATGTAGTGTCTTTTCCGCCAGGACTTACCTACATTGACAAGAAGCTTGCTGTTGAACTTAGAACATTTAAAGCTGCAACTTACCAATGAAGAGGTTCAAAAGGATGGTTCCAGTGCAGCTCTTCAAGTAATCTACAAACAATTTCAGCCATTCATCAATGGGGAATATTCAGCAGATTACGATCAACACTTGACTGGAATTTCCTTCAAAAAACATACTGGAATGGAAATTCAGGAATTCATTGAGACATTTATCCAACTCATGGATAATGTGAAAAAGTACATTGAAGAATCTGCACAAAAGAATGAAAACGTGAATGAGTGTCAGGTGCGGTTGAAAGATTGTTGTGATAAGGTGGGTAATGTATCTGTTGAAGAATCAGGTGTTGCTGAATGCAGAATGTCAGTGACAACAAATACTGATGAGTCGGATAATGAAAAAATGGAATCTTCGTGCTCAAATTCACAAGAGAGAGAGGTGCACCAGACACAACCCGTGCAAGCTAATGCAAAGGAACGCTCCATGGAAGCTTTGGATGTACCCAAGATAGAGATGCACCGGCCACAACCTGTGCACGTTAATGCAGAGGAAAGTTGCATGGAAGTTTCTGTTGTACCTAGGTATGCATCTTCTACTCAAAATGATGACTATGAATTGCATGAGTAGACTGCATTTGTGCCTGATGATTCCTTGACCACTGAACTCAATACCTATAAGGATCAAGTTGCCATATACGAACAGCGTGCTAAGTTTGAACTTACCACTCGTGAGCAGGAGATGGATATCCAAATGCGTACAATTATTAGAAAAAGTAATTTTAGAGAAGAAGTATTAAAACAAGAGTTAAAATCCTTACAAGAAAAGCTTTCCAAAACTGCTAAGCAAAAACATGAACTTCAAGAAAATGTTAAAATGCTTAAGCAAGAATTCAAGGCTAAGGAATCAAAACTTTTGAATGATTTTTCCAATCTAAAAACTTTGAAAAACAAGCTTGAAAATAAGTTGTACGTACAAGGGAATACCATTCAAACTGCTCACATGATCACTAAGCATCGAGTCTTAAGCGATAAGCATAGCATTCCCCTTGTTGAGGAACCAAATCCAGAGGTAATTAAAAAGGCTAGAAATGCTCATAAGGTGCTTTATGATGGTAATGAAATCCTTAAGCCTAGGCAGAAACCTAGTTGCGTTGAGTGCACTGAGGAAGATAAGAAATCTGATGAAGTCACTAGGGAGAAAATAAATAAGAAGTTAGAAGATCCTGAGTGTAAAAAGAATAACATAACGATCAAACCCCATAATTACACTAAAGAAAATTGGATCTCCTTGAACAAGTTTAAGCCTCAGACTCTATTAACCCCTGAACAAGTGTTCTGGAAAAAGGATATGGAAATGCAAAAAGCTGAAAATCTTGTTGAAAAGAATCCCCCATGTAGGAAACTGCCTAAAGCAACTGTGTATCCTCCTAATACACCAATGCACTTAGTTCCTAGATCTATTGCCACTAAAAGCAAGACCTTAATCAGTCAATATGTTATCTTTCAACTATTTGTTGATTTTGAGAAAACTTGTAAGAAAAGGATCACACCCACTGGTATTACTGAAGGGGAAAGGGGTTTTGAGCAAACTAAAGAATGCTATTTAACTGAGGTCATGCCTTTCTTTAAACAACTAAAAGATCAATTTGAGAGTCTTAAAAAAGGGATGCACTCTGATATTAAAGAAATGGAAAAGGAATTTGATGCAATGATTGTTGAGGTTAGTTACTATGAGAGAGATTTAAAATATAAAGAGATTGAGAGGAAGAACTTGCATACACTGAATGAGAATCTGATTTATGAATGTATTGCTCAAGATGTGTTTTTCACTGCTACAAATTGTTCCATTAATGCTTCTCAATTTCATGAATTATCTGTTGCTCTGAAAGTCTCCCATGATCGTGTCATTGAGCTTGAAACAACAAATTCAAAATTGCATGAGAAAATAGAACAGGATGATCATGATAACTTGGTCAAACATTATTCTAAATTAGAAGTTGAACATCTTGCTTTGCAATTAAAACATCAACATCTCAAAGAAAATGTTAAAACCTCAAATATCAAGACATCCTCTGATGCTCCTGAGTTTGATGCAGTTTTTGAAATTAGCAAACGTGATGAACAAATTCGAGCTCATTATAACACGATCAAAAAATTGAAAGCCCAAATTTCACAACTGAAAGGTGAAAAGAAGGATGTGACTGGTTCCCATATGCCTCCACCTTCAGATTCTCAGAATTTCCAACTTCAAAACATAATTGATAACTTGCAAAAGGAAAATGATTGTTTTAAAGCTGAAATTTCAAAGGTTAATGATCAAAACAAAGAGTTATGTGATTCATTTAATGTTAATCATGATAAACAAATTGAAAAGATAACTTCTTTACTTAACGATATTGAGAATCTGAAGCGTGAGGCGAAAGGAAAGTTGCCAATCCCCAATTGCAAATACTATGTTCCTAAGGTTTCTGCTTGTGATAAATATGTTATCGATATGTTATATATTCCCCCGCCCATTAGTAATAATGAACTTGCACATAAAGCATATCTCTCACACCTTAAGGACAGTTTAAAGGGTCTCCGTGAGATTGTTGAAGATGAAAGATTAGAAAAACCTTTTGATAGTACTATAGCCTATGCCTGCATGGATGCCAAACGATCTCAGGAACTCTTAGAGTATGTAATTGTCACAAGTCCGAAATCTAGCAATAGGTGAGATAGAATAGTTGTGCCTTGCTCTATGCCTAAAGCCAAGCATGTGACCCTTGATATGCCTTGTTCCATGTCAAAATTCAAGCAAGCAACCTTTGATGTGCCTCCTAGAATTTCAGATCCCAGCACTTCTAGACCAGAAATGCAGAAAGCAGTGAAACCATGTAATGTTCCCATCGTTACTTCTATAGATGTTAAGATTGACACTAAAGTTAGCGGGTCAAAACCTAGAAGCAATGCAAAGAAGGATAGGATTACGCAAACTAAAAGTGTTAATGATAAGGAAGTGAAAGAACACCATAGGGACAAGAAGTTTGATTTGAACAAAAGGAATCGTGTTGGTTCTAGTATTAGCTCTAAGCTTACTGAAATTAATTCGAGGCCTCATGCTGTCTGCAAAACATGTAAAAAATGTTTATTTTCTAGTAATCATGATAAATGTGATGTGTTATTTCTGAGGTCTAAGATTCATAACCCAGTTAAGAAAGTTTGGAGAGCAAAACAGATTAAGCAATCCTGGAAACCTACAGGGAATGTGTTTACAAATGTAGGATTTCAGCGGAAGCCCACAGGTCGAATATTTACGAATGGCAAACCTTACCCCTCAACTAGATCCACTATGCCTAGAATAGTGCCTGTTAAGGTTTGGAAGCGAACTGGTAGAATAATCCCATTAAGCACAAAATGTCATTTGACTAAGTCCGATGCTTCTACTAGTTCAGCTCCTAGGAATAATGCCATTGCATCTAGGGTTTCTGCTGATTCAAAGATTGTTTGTGCTAACCAAAAGGAACCCATCACCACGTGGGGATCCAATGTTTCCAATTATCTGTCTTCGTCTGTTGTCCAAAGCAGGTCGTACAAATCGTCCCTTGGTATTTGGATTCGGGCGGCTCTAAACATATGACTGGGCTCTTAACAATGACGTCTGTTCACATCAGTTCAGGCCTCGTTCTTCATCTTTATGGCGTCTGCAGATAACACTTCAAGCCCCGTTCCTCATAGAAAAGAAAAGTGTACGCTCTTCTGTGCGCTTTATCTTCAGCTAATGAGAAATTCTCTCATGAATGGCCATACTCATCTACATTCTTCATCAACAAGCTTCATGTTTTTCCACGCTCATTCAGTCATCAAGTGGATCTACGTTCATTGGTGTATACTCTTATTCACTTGTTAAATCAAAAATGGCAACTTCAGATGCAATTTTTGAGAGGGAGAAGAGTGAATATACTACATGATGATGGATGTTTGAATAATGGTTATACGACTTAATTTTTGATGATGATGAGTGTATATTCTTTTTTTGAAGAGTGAATATACTAAGGATAACTGGGATTCATTGTTTTGATTTTTGATGACTCTCCTTCAACGCCTAATGCTTCACTTACTAAGGATAAATGGGAATCAATGTTTGGGATTCATTGTTTTTCAAAGATATGTTTGATGAGTACTTTCAACCTCTGACGAATGTTGATCATCCAGTTTCTGAAGCTCATACTCCGGTTTCTATTAACTCAACTGGTTCACCATCTAAGAAGTACTTCTTGGAATTCTCAAGAAACCTTATCTCCAGTTATTTCACAAGGCGTTTATAATGACTATCATGATATTGTAAGCTGCACTATTGAATAATGATCCGCTCTTTGGTATTCCTGTGCCAAATCTTCATGGATTGTTGTTCATGGATAATGATCCGCTCGTTGGTATTCCTTTGGCAAATCTTTACGGATTATTGTTCCTCTCATTGTGCACGCTATAAATCAACCACATGAACATTAAGGAAAATGACTACCTTATTCGCTCGAAGACATTTGTGGTGAATCTTCCAGATCATTCTCTACATGTATACCTTTAGGAAGAATGCATTAATGTTGAGAAATCATTTGTTCCGGTTCATTCAGTGGATCGACATACATCCGGTTGTACGTTTATTCACGTGTTGGGCATTTGACACAAGCTGATTACTTCGAAGTTAATCAATTATCACTTATTTGGGATTGAAGTTAAATTTCAAAGGCGTGTTCTTATTTGATAACTTGCTCGAGTCTAAGAATTTTAAGTTGAAAACTTGGTTTATCTAGTTACCAGCTGTCGGGATGGATGGTTGAAGATCTGGTTAACTATCACTTTAAGGAGTTACATAGTTTTACTCCGTGACACACGAAAATGACGTTGTAGATAATCGCAAGAGGTGTTAAAGTCTCATACTTTGGTTGAGTATTGAGTACTTAGAGATTTGCTTGAAGCATAAATTCTCGACACTGTTCTTCCAACATTAGTGCAAGCTTAAGATGCAAATGCAGGGAATTCTTCTTCAGTTTCAAGTTTGGTATATCAGGTTTTCTTCATCAGTGGTCACTTCAAATTGTCTACATATGGGTTGATAAAGATAGTCAGAGAGAGTTTCTATCGCAGTGGTCCTATGGCTCCTGGACAATCCAGTTCAGGACCCGCACTTCAAAATAGTCCCATTAGTTCATCCTTTGTACCTAATTCGTCTCCAGCAACTCCATATGTACCTCCATCTAAAGATGATTTAAAGAAATTGTTTGATCCTATGTTTGATGAACTTTATGAGCCAAGTACTAATGAGGTGTCGATTCCTACAACAGAGGCTGCTCATATTCCTGTGATTGAAGTCAATCCTTCAGTCTCAATATCATTAAGTCAAGAAGCGCCTGCTGCTGATCCTTCAGTCTCATCAACAAATCATCATTCTTCAAATGTACATCATGGAACTGTTTCTGGCATCAATGATGAAGTTAATCCCTTTGCTACTTCTGAAGATGCTCCATTTGAAAACATATTTGCTCCTGAATCTTCATCAGAACCATCTTCTTCAGGAGACATCGACTCTGCTACTTCAGTCCCTCAACAACTACCACATGAACACCTCAGAAAATGGACTCACGATCATCCATTAGACAACATCATTGGAAATCCCTCTCGTCCAGTATCCACACGGAAACAACTTGCAACCGATGCCTTGTGGTGCTTCTTCAACTCCGTACTCTCTAAGATCGAACCAAAAGATGTTTAAACTGCCATGAATGAAGATAGCTGGTTCAATGCCATGCAAGAAGAAATTCATGAGTTTGATCGACTTGATGTATGGGAGTGAGTACCTGCTCCAGATTGTGCTATGATTATTGCTCTAAAATGGATCTTCAAAGTGAAACTTGATGAGCATGGTGATGTGTTAAAGAACAAGGCTCGATTAGTTACTAAAGGATACCGTCAAGAGGAGGGTATAGACTTTGAAGAATCTTTTGCTCCTGTTGCTCGAATCGAGGCAATCAGAATATTTTTGGCTAATGCTGCTAGTAAGAACATGGTAGTCTATCAGATGGACGAGAAGACGGCATTCCTAAACGGAGATCTTAAAGAAGTCGTCTATGTCAGCCAACCTGAAGGCTTTGTGAATCCAGAGCATCCTACCCACGTTTATCGTTTGAAGAAGGCTCTGTATGGTTTAAAGCAAGCTCCAAGGGCATTGTATGATACGCTATCAAATTTTCTTCTATCTACCGGATTCAGCAAAGGAGTAGTTGATCCAACATTGTTCACCAGGAAGTCAGGCAAACATTTAATTCATGTTCAAATTTATGTTGATGATATCATTTTTGCCTCGACTGACCCCAATGAGTGTGACCGTTTTTCAAATGAAATGAGTTCAAAATTTCAAATGTCAATGATGGGACAAATGTCATTTTTCTTGGGATTACAAATTTCACAAAGTCCCGGAGGCATTTTCATAAATCAATCTAAATATGCAACTGAGATCTTAAAGAATTTTGGATTTGATTCAAGTGACCCTGTTGACACACCCATGATTGATCGAACCAAACTAGATGAGGACCTCTCAGGGATCATGGTAGACCAAACAAAATATCGTAGTATGATTGGATCCCTGATGTACCTCACAGCTAGTAGACCAGACATCTTGTTCGCTGTTTGCATGTGTACTAGATACCAGGCTAAGCCTACTAAAAAGCACCTTGAAGCGGTTAAACGGGTCTTTCGGTATCTCCAAGGAACCATCAATATGGGACTTTGGTACCCGAAAGACACCGGTATGTCACTAATAGCATATGCAGATGCAGATCATGCAGGGTGTCAAGATACTCGTCGAAGTACGTCTTGAGGTGCTCAGTTTTTGGGCAATAAGCTTGTGAGCTGGTCTTCAAAGAAGCAAATGAGTACTTCTATTTCCTCTACAGAGGCTGAATACATAGCCATGTCATCTTGTTGTGCTCAAATCCTATGGATGAGATCCCAATTATCTGACTATGGCTTTCAATTTAACAAAATCCCTCTGTACTGTGATAATAAAAGTGCTATTGCTCTCTCATGTAACAACGTACAACACTCTAGAGCAAAGCACATCGACATTCGACATCATTTCATCAGGGAAAAATTGGAAAAAGGTGTGGTGGAACTCTATTTTGTGAGGACTGAATATCAGTTAGCAGACATCTTCACCAAAGCTCTTCCAAGAGAACGTTTTGAGTTTATTCTTCCACGTCTTGGCTTGAAAAGCCTTCAACCAGATACACTCAAACGTCTTCAGGAGGAAGACGAGGAGTAAAGGTCTATCTTCATCTTTCTCTTGTATATATCTATTCGAAAAACAAAATACAAAATTATAAAACCCTCAAAAATCAAATAGAAAAATATAAAACCTTCAAAATCCATAAAAATCTGTAAATTCGAAAAATCTTCAAAAAATATTGTCAATTTGTTATGTTTTTTCTCGGTTCGATAATATCTACGGTCTTTGTGCTGTCATTCAAAGAATGACACGGGACTTTAGATGTTGTTCGAATTCTAAAAAAAAAAAAAAAAAATAAAAAAAATAAAAAAAAAATCAAAAAAAATCAAAAAATTATTTTTGGGAGAAAGAGAAACAATGGTTTATTGTCATTTCAGGCAGTAACCCGCTTTTCAAAGAAAGAACAGAGCCATGCGTTTTCATGTTTTTCAAGATTTGAGAATTTGTTTGAACATTCATCAAAAGCCTTCTTATCAACCAAATTCCATGCTCTGATTCTATTAACATGTTATCTGCTGAAAACAAATTGTTTTGAAAAATAACTCGGACTCTATATTTGATAATCATCTGGACTTATTTGTCAAAATATCAATCTCTCAATCAACAACCTATGTCATTGATTGAGGGGGGGAATGATTTCAATTAAATTAAAAAGTTATTTGGCATTAAATTGTTTTCAAAAAGATATTCATGCATGTTTTACCAATGGAGTTTAAAGTCTTTAAATCCGATCCTTATCAGTTAAAACGCTTTCATAATCAAGTCACAATTCTCCTTAAAAGCTTTCAAAATCAATTTAAATCTATAAGAGATCACAAATCTCAAATGATTTGATAATTGTGATCGGGGGAGAATGTGTGATTTAAATTGGATTTAAACTGATAATAAGGGAAATGGTTTTATAAGGATGAACATGCTCTCCTTCCCACATGTGACAAACGATTTCAAATTTTCCATGCACATGTTGAGGGGGAACATCTATCTTAAACCTATGATGTATAACGTGATCACTTATCTCAATGTGCAGGTTACCTCTAGTATGTGCAAAACTCTTTTCAAATCAACGAGGCACATATTGAGGGGGAGCAAAATTATGAAAATCTCATCCTTCCCCAAAATGCTTTATCTACTTGTCTTGATTAGGGAAGTGATGTTGATATCTTTTAGAAAATGGTAATCAAAGAAGTTAATTCTTTCTCTTACCTCCATGTGCAAAATGATTTCAAATATTTGATGCAAATGTTGAGGGGGAGTTCTCGTTCTAAAAATATCAAAAACAATTCAGGTACAAAATGTTTTGATAATATATCACAAGTATCTGGATTGATTTTCAAATGGTTTTTCAATTGGTTCCAATGGCAGATGAACAATTCCAAATAGACCGACCAACTTTACTTTATGTACGGTGATATAAGGATGATAAGGTTAGGTTTCCCATGATCCGCCAGAACCAGAGGGATCTACCCAAGGACAATCCACTAGTTAGTGTAGAAGTCCTTAGGTATGATGATAAAAGGAGAAAAGTGAGATATGGGAAGAGTGCGGTCTGAGACAGAGCAAGTACTGGAACAAACCCAACAAGGTTCTTGCTATGAAGTCTCAGTAAGCACTGAAGGGGTTGAAGAATTAAAAAGAATTGAATGAGAAAAGGGTGAAAACAAATAGCCCTCCATTTATTCAACCTTAGGGCAGAAACCGGGTTCAATTCATATGCTACTGATGGTAACATCGGTATTGAAGACAAGACGTCATGGACCCAGTGACGCACTGAACTTCAACTTTCCAAACCACTCAAGTTCCTCTTAAAAGGACTTGTTTCATTCTCACGGGGAACCGACATTATTTATCGACTTTCTCTTAGAGATTGTTGATATTGAAGAAGGAGACCCTCTCCCTAGTCTCCGGCACAGGATCCAAAAATGCACAAATTGAGTTTAGAGCCACGAGATCATCAATAAATCTCATTAGGACACTTTCAATGAAGACTCTCTGTTTCACACAATGTGGAAAGAGAGATTATATCTTGAGTCCTACGCATTATCCTTGTGGTTTTGCCAGAACATCCGAGTAATATGTGAACATATTCACAGTGAAGATGGAAAACCTTATGGAGCCAACATCAAACAAGCTCATGGTAGGTGGCATGTGAGATCTATTATATAGATCAACCATGTGACAACTGAACAGAAACAATGGGGCGATTCAATCTCAATCAATCCTGGTTCAGGTTATGGATTGACGGATACCTTTGAAAAACCGGTCTTTGTGCTTAAAAACTCTTTTCTTTATCAAATCGACCGTGTACGGATATTTCAAATCAAAAGGTGTTTTATGATTGATAATTGATGTTCATTAAAAACCTTCGTTGTATTGCAAAAACAATTTCTATTGAGCAATACACGATTGTTTTTCAAATCTCTTTTCATCAATCAGTGGACTTAAATTCACTGGTTCACTCACTCCGTGTTGTCTTCTTTGAGATGTTCCGGTTTGAGAACAGCTAGAGCAGCTGCGAAACCCTGTCAAGGAAATTCTTTGGAATTATACCTGATCACAGGCAGTACTTGTACTGATCAACGGGGAACCATGGGCCGTGTACCTTAATTCAACGAAAGTGATCAAAGACACTTTTGTGCGATTTATTGCTAACTGTTGTATGCAGGTACACCCGACGTTTGTAGCTGATTAGAATGAAGCAGTCAATCCATAGCCGCATGCTCACTTAACACATTCATCTCAAAAGAAATCATGATTAGTGCATCAATGACTCTGATATTTTCACTCCATGCTTCTGCTACGCTGCTGCCAATATCATGAATCAACAAAAGCTTCCGCTACTCTGATGAGAAGATATCATGATCCAGAATGTGAGCATGTCGGTCCGAATGTCACAACATCACATAATACCAACACCACAATGGATGTCTCAGAGATTTGTGTTAGCTGATGATCTCAAAAGCTGGCATAAAATTATTATCACGTAGATCAGTAAAAGACCTCCACTTGGATTAACCAAACATGCAATGAGTGAAATCAATGACTACAAGCTTCGGAGCAAAGTACTACATCAAGAATGCAAGAACAACTGTTAATGTAATATCTGTTTGTATTCAATGTAATTTTAGTATATGTTTGAGGTGACCTCCCTTAGGGGGAGATTGTTAGGAATTAGAAATTCCAGGTATTAAAGAGTCGGTCACCTCAAGTATATGTAATCGTTAGAAAGCTCATAGTCATAGTTCATTTTAAGTTAAGTAGTATTTAGTTAAGTAACACCGTGGAGGACGGACGGGTCTTTACCCACTGTATGCCTGATCCACAGCCCGTTGTGTGGCGTTTTATGTAAGACTATAAATACTCTCTACCTTCCAAGGTAGAGAGTTGGAGCTCATAATAATATCTTTCACTTTCTCTCACTAAGTTCCCTAAACCTCTAACTTTCTCTCTCTAGAATTCCACTTATACGCCCACTTTGTGTTATAGTTTGATGTGTATGTGAAAACTAATATCTTACATAAAGTAAGAGAATTTGAAAGAAGATGCTGATCCATATGAAGAAAAGGAGAATGAACCTCAGAGTACTGAAGCAGAATTGAATGTTCAAGGTACTAATGTTAATCTTCAAGGTACTGAAGAGCAAGTCAATATTGAAAGTACAAAGGAAGAAAGATCTAAGGTTCAAGGTACTGATGATCAAGGTACTGCTGTACAAATTTCTGGTGGACAAGGTGCATACAGATGATAATATAGCTGATTTACTCACCAAAGGTTTTGATGTTTCTAGACTCAATCACTTGGTGGTGAGTATTGGGATGATGAATTATTAAGCTACAGTTAAGGGGAGGATAGTATGTATTAGTTAGTTAGTAAGTTATATGCCTTGCTTAAGGGGAGGCATTACGATGCTAGAGCATGGAATAGAAGTTGAAGAGGATAATGAAATTGCTTGCATGGTTATCAACTTATTTATCATCTGGACTACTATTGCTGAGGATGATTAATAACTGGTATGAATTTTATTTGAATAAATACTTTTTGATATATCAGTACTTTTATTCAAAGTACTGCTGATCAGACAGTACTTTCATCAAAGTACTGTTTGCAGAAATAAAACCAGTTAAATGAATTTTAGAAGAAACCTTTTGATAATTAATAAAAATTTTGAAATAAAGGTTGAATAAATGGTTTTTGTGATGATAACATTAATAGGTTATCAATCCACCATGGTTACAAAAGGATTGACTAATCCATGAGCAAACGGCTCTGGTAAAGATATATCAAATCCGTTTTTAGTTGACAACTTGCTAATAAGTTGGATGGTAATCAACTCACCATATCAGTAATGTGAAGAGTTGGCTAGCTCACAAGGAAATGGCTTGTGGTAAAGGCTGTGGAAAAACCATTATTGGTAATTAGTTCACCATTAGATAGAAGAACTAACTAGTCCAGAAGGGTACAGCTTTTGGTAAAGACAAAACAAATCTGTTGATAGCTGATGATTTGCTAAAAATCATATGGTTATCAGTGTACCATGTTCTTACACACCAAAACATTTGGCTACTCCAGAGTTAATGTCTTTGGTAAAGAGATCTAAATCCATTAAGTTTTCAATGATTCACCTCTCACAGGAGTTAACACACCTGGAAGTGATGAGAATAGTATGCAACTTAAACTGAATTAATGTACAAATTGTCATATGTTGATGTGTTGCTGAAAAGATGGAGTTTGCTGGATGCTGCTGTGAAAGAATAATTTAGAGATACTTTGACAAGCACAGACACTACAGAGATACAATCCAAAGACTAAGAAACAGTCTGTCCTTAAAGATGAAGTTGTTAAAGATATATTCACAAAAGGGAACTTGAAATCAAGCAAGTAGAATTCAAGTTAGGGGAGGATTGTTGGGATATGAAAGTGCTTAAGATATGAAAGTACTGAAGATATGAAAGTACTGTAAACTACAAAGTACTGGAAAACATTAAAGAGTCAAAGTACTGCTAAAGAGAAAGTCAAAGTACTGCATTATGAAGTCAAAGTACTGCAAGAACACAAGAACTGTTATATTCGTTTATGGAAAGTATTGTATTCTATGTTTAGATTACTTGTCGTACAAGAATACAAATTGTAAACCGACTAGGATATCCTTGAGCCTATAAAAGGACTCCTAGATTGGCATTAGAGATATGATTTAGAATACGAGTTTATGAGTTTTAGAGTTTACGAATTCACAAGTTATTTAGTGTTTTAGAGAGAAGTTCGATAATCTTAGAGTTGTTTAGAGTATCTGCATAATAAGTAGATTTAGAGTTTATAATAAAAGTTATTCTTCTTAGCTTTGTTAAGTAAATTCCGCGTACTTGATAAAGATTGCTCAGTGTTTCTTTGTTAATAACTTAGGATTTATCCGAGGTTATTAAACCTTAACAAGCTAGTTAAAGTTAGTTTGCTTAAAGTATATCGATCCATCAAACCCATACCGGAATATTAGTCAAATCCTCTTTAAGCAGATTAGTATTCAAAGTCCACGGTTTAAGAATAATTGGCACATTCCTAATCATCCACGGTCAGTTTTCAAGCACATCATCAACACCTTTACGAGTGGAAAACTTAAAGAAAAAGAACCCCTTCGCATTCATCATATCCTTTTGAATACCATACTTGGCCCATGTATTACGAATGTAATAATCAACAACCGGAAAAGCAATACGTTTACCAAGGAAGTAACCATAAAGGGTATTCTCAAATTTAGAGTTTACCTCCTCAACAACTTTTATAGGAATGGAGAGATCCACCCCATTAGATTTTTTACTACACTCCAACCTACGAAAATTTGATTTGCGCTTCGTCGATTCATTAGCAGAATTCGTACCACTTGTAACACCAACATACGACATATGTAATGTATTAACCCTAACAGATTGAATAACTGGCGTAGCACCGGTTAATTTGTCCTTAGGTGGAGAAACATGTACCCTTCCAGCTTTAGGAGCTACACTAATACCATCACCACTAGGCAGATTAGCCCCCCTAGTGGTGTCCTCGACATTGTAAACTGTAGATGGGGAATGTTGCATATTCAAAATACTTGTAACACCAAGAGGCCCTGCATCCCAAAACACCGAATCATCAATACTCGCATGTGAAACCGGCTTCACAACCTCATTGGCATTCATATCCCCTTGACAAGTAGAATCAGTAGGATTTACATCATGTGGAACCGGCTCCACATAAGGTTGAAGCTGCCTAAAATCCATTAAGGCATCCTTATCAACGTTAGGCACACCCTCCATCAACACGACAATAAACAAACCCTAACCAAAAGTACACAATCGAAACAAGAAAAAACAACCCGAGCCAAACCACGTAATCACTACGTATTAATTAAACCCCAGTAGGCTAGTAAAACTAGGGTTTATCAGCTATAAAGAATGATGAACTAACCCATAATCAATCCAATGATAGTCAAGCAGATTATTAAAGAAAAATATGATTTACGTGCCAAATAGAATCCTAGCGATGTTATAAAGAAAACCCTAATAAATAATAATGAAAAACAAAATAGATCGTACTACACACTGACAAGAAGAGGTTGCAAGAGTGAGAAACGACAAGATTGAAGACACAATTATTTAAGGGTTATTAAGGTTTCGTATAATCGCCAATATCGCAAGGGAGGGAGAGCCTACTTAGGACCTAACTGTGGTTTTAGATTTTTAGAAGCCTGAACTGGACTGAAAGAGAGAGATAAGATTGATCTTAGTTACAACAGTGTTTAAATCATAAATCAAAGAAAAAAAATTACTACCTCTTTTGATTTAATTAAATCCCATGCCAATACATAGGTCCCCTTGATCCAGATTTAACATTGCTGCAACAATCGCACTGTTTGCAGCGTCAATTGTCCTGCCCTTCATGCTTCCACTTATACCAACAACAAAAATCACTTCCTTCCTAATCACTTTTTTATGAATAACAAATATTAGCATCGTAGCAAATCTATTTTTTTGTTTAAGCATCATTTCATAATACAGACAAAAGAAACATACATATTTAAAACCAACCTTTTTGATGAGACCATCCCTGGGAATAGGTAGAAAGAAAACATTTCCGTATGGTCCATGTTGAGTGATAGTGGAGACTGCAAAATGACTCCAGCGAGTGCATAGCTTGTAGGAACCTGAAACATACGTGAACAATTTTATAGCATCAATATGTGACCTTTCTTTATATGTCATACGAAACAACAATACATTTGTGTATAATTCCTTTGATTTTTCTAGATGCGCCGATTCCAACTTGGGTAATCTTCTCTCAAATCTGATTGCTGCAAAGTAATTCCAATTTTCTACAGGCACATATCCAAAATATATTAGCTAGCCATGGCAGTTATGTACAGGTGTAATTAGTTACAAACTTATGCACTCAAAAAAGCGATTTTAGCATGGATTCATTATATAGTATGACAATCATTCAAAATGCCAAGTTCTGAAAAATGTTATACCAGACAAAGAGTGGCATAAGAATATTTTTCATTAGACGCATCATTTGCGGATGTGTAAATTCAAATCCAATTCCTCGATTTGGACTCCAATCTCAACATTCAAAACCATCAGAATATAGATATAACACCAATACTTTTACAGTATTTCATTTATATTTTCATTTGAGAACTTATAGACTTAATAGTCAATATTGAAGTTAAAAGTCCATCTACTGAGAAAAAAGTCAGACCTAAAAACACGGATTAAATGTACAAAACGTAGAACAATATAATTAATTATTTTATGTGGTTCACACAAGCACGATGATCGAGATACACATATATGGCATAAACTCGTATATCTTTTAATAAAAAAGTATTAAATGAAGACTCGGAAAATGAGTGATCATCTTCATAACATCAAAACTAAGATTCCACATTGCACAAAAAGAGCATGTAATCAGAAACAACGTAAAATAATACACGATATAATTCCTTTGTTTACCGGAATAAGGAATTTGTAGTTGAACCGAGCTTACCTATTTT
Source organism: Chrysanthemum seticuspe (assembly GCA_019973895.1). Lineage (NCBI taxonomy): Eukaryota > Viridiplantae > Streptophyta > Magnoliopsida > Asterales > Asteraceae > Chrysanthemum > Chrysanthemum seticuspe. Next base: position 277,272,688 of record BPTQ01000001.1, on the reverse strand, counting down.
CCCCTTACCTTTTCTTCTATGCCGTGTCTACTTCCATCGGTTTTTCCTAAATCAATTTACATCATTTCAAAGATCAAAATCCTAATCTAATAGTCATGTGTACTTTATGACAGATCAATCTCGCTACATTTCCTAAAGAGTATATGTTAGGATCGAATATTTATTGTGTTGATGATTCGGGTGGTCTTGGATGATGGAAATACATGTTAGCCATTAGATAGAGAAAGAGATGAGAGGGTGTTTTCTTGGTAGAGACTTGCTTCGCAAATGTAAGGTTAGATTATAAGAAAAGCACCACCCCTTCCATGGATGGAAGGGGTATTTATAGTTACAATGAATACGTCCTCCTATCGGACTGTGGATCAGGCATACAGTGGGTAAAGACTCGTCCTTCTTCCATGGTGAAACACTAAACTAATCTACGCTACAAACTAACTAATTAACTATTGAATAACGTAAATAACAACACGTCTACGAGCTAACATATGCTAGACCATAATTGGGGTGACCGACACTTTAACATGAAATTTCCAATTCCTAACAATCTCCCCCTAAGGGAGGTCACCCCATGAAATACATTTTGCATCCTAGCATTCTTTCTTTGTCTTTAGTTCTCAAGCTCGTAGAATTCAATTCTTCAAGTTCTGCAATCTTTGTGCATTAGTAGCGATTCTTTAAAGTCCGCATAGTTTTGTACTTTGAGTGGAGGTCTTTGAACTGATCCACATCTTTGATGATCTTTGAGCTTTCATTGAGATCATCAGCCACAGTAAATCTCTGGATCACCCTTTATTGTGTTGCCATCATGTGATGTTGTGACTTTCGGACCGACATGCTCACACTTTTGAATTATGACATCTTTCCATCAGAGTAGCGGAAGCATTTACTGGTTCAAGATATTTGCAGCAGCGTAGCAGAAGCATAGTATAAAAATATCTGAGCCAGGTTCAATAGATAGGCACTAGTCATGATTTCTTCAATTAAGTGTGGATACTGTGAGCATGCGGCTTTGGATTGACTTCTCAATTCTGATCAGCTGCAACCGTCCAAATGATCACTTTCGTTGAATTGAGGTACACGGTCCACGGTTCCCCGTTGATCAGTACAAGTACTGCCTGTGATCAGGTATAATTCCGAAGAATCTCCTTGACAGGGTTTCTCAGCTGTTCTAGCTGTTCTCAAAACGGAACGTCTCAAAGAAGACAACACGGAGTGAGTGAACCAGCGAATTGAGATTCACTGATTGATGAAAAATTGATTTGAAAACAATCGCGTATTGCTTAGAAGAAAGAGTTTTGCAATACGACGAAGGTTTTATGAGAAAGATCAATTTTCAATCAAAAATACCTTTTGTATTTGAAAGAGAATACACATTCGATGTGCTAGAGAAATAAGAGATTTGCACATCGAACGGTTTTTCCAAAAGTATTTTTTCAATCAGAGATACTTTTTGTGTTTGAAAACATGAATACACATTCGATGTGCTAGAGAAAAGAAGATTTGCACATCGAACGGTTTATCCAAAAGTATTCGTCAATTCATTTCCTGGACCAAGGTTGATTCACGAGTGAATCGCCCCATCGTTTCTATCCAGTTGTCACAAGTTTGATCTTTAGAAAAGATCTCACATGTCACCCACCAAGAGCTTGTATGATGTTGGCTCTAGAAGAATTTCCATCTTCATCGTGAGTACTTATACATATCACTCGGATGTTCTGGCAATACCACAAGGATAATGCGTAGGACTCTCAATATATTCTTACTTTCCACATTGTGTGAAACAGCAAGTCTTCATTAATTTTGTGTCCTAATGAGATATTGTGGATGATCTCTTGGCTCTAGACTCAATCGTGCACATTTGGTTCCTATGCCGGAGACTAGGGAGAGGGTCTCCTTCTACAATATCAACAATCTCTAAGAGAAAGTCGATAGATTATGTAGGTTCCCGTGAGAATGAAACAAGCCCTTTTAAGAGGAGCTTGAGTACCTTGGGAAGTTAGGTGCAGTGCGTCACTGGGTCCATGACGTCTTGTCTTCAATACCGGCGTTACCTTAGTAACCACCAGTAGCATATGTATTGAACCCGGTTTCTGCCCTAAGGTTGAATTATTGGAGGGCTATTTCTTTTCACCCTTTTCACATTCAATTCTTTTTCATTTTTCAACCCCTTCAGTGCTTACCGAGACTTCATTACTAGAACCTTGTTGGGTTTGTTCCAGTACTAGCTCTGTCTCAGTCGGCACTCTTCCCATATTCTCAATTTTATCCTTTTTTCATCATACCTAAGGACTTCTACACTATCTAGTGGATTGTCCCTGGGTAGATCCCTCCGGCTCTGGCGGGATCGTGGGAACGAATACCTAATCTAACCATCCTTATAACACCATGCATAAAGTAAATTGGTCGGTCTTTGGGTATTTTTCTTTCCTTTCTGAAACCAATTGAAAAATCATTTGGAAAATCAATCAAGGTACTTGTGATACGAGATCAAAGCATTTTGTACCTTAATAGTTTTGATCATTTAGAAATGCCCCCCCTCAACATGTGCATATGATTTTGAAATTGTTTAGCACATGGAGGCAAGAGTTCTTTGAAATATATTCTTGATCACAATTTCCGTGGAAAAAGCCATTTGATTTTCTTAGTAAATTCTCCCCCTCAAAATGTGCGTAGGTTGTTTGAAATCATTTAACACATAGAGGCAGGAGTTCTTTAAAGTACTTCCACGATCACAATATGCCATAGAGAAAACCTTTTAAAACTCAATCAAGGTACTTATGATAAAACATTGAAACCTTTGTACCTTGATAGTTTATTTTATTTTGAAATGCTCCCCCTCAATATGTGCTTCAATTAATGAAAACGTTTAGCACATATGGGAGAGCAGCCTACACTTTGAGTCAAAACGATCACTTGTAATCAGATTTCATATTTAAATCACATTTTCTCCCTCGATCAAAAATATCAAATCCTTTGAGATTTTGGATCCCAATTGATTTAAATAGGTTTAGAAAACATGGGAGAAAATATACCTGGTTTAAATTCTCTTTTGATTTTTGGTTAAATGCTCCTCCTCAACATGTGCATTGTATATTTGAAATCGTTTGGCACATGGAGGCAGGAGTGCCTTTAAGGGACTAAAACTAATTCCATTTAAACATATTTGAGATTTAAATCACGATCTCTCCCCCGATCAAAAATTTCAAACCATTTGAGATTTGTGATCCCAAAAGATTTAAATCATTTAGAACATTTTGGGGAAAGATGTGGCAAGATTTAATTTTGAAAAATGACAGATAAGGACAATTTTAAGACATTAAAGATTGTTAGTGTCAGGTATGATTGTTTTAAGAGATCTTTTAGGTAAAATAAAACAATTTCACAATCAAACAAGAACAGAAAAAATTTCATTTTGAAAGATCTTTGAGTTTTAAAGAAAATCATACCATGACATAACATTAAATCTTTTAGATCACCACTTTAATTTGTACAAGCGGACTTGATATAAAGAAATATTGTTTGAAAATATATTATTATAAATCACTCTCCCTCTCAATCGATGACTGTAGTCGTTGATTGAGTGACTTAAGATTTACTAAAATGAAGTCCGGTGATTTTCAAAATTTAGTCCAGTTTATTTTCAAAACAATATTTTCCATTTTCAAAACAATATTTTTCAAAGTTTTAGAAAAATTGTATCATAACTATTATCCATGCACAAAGATACGTTAAGTGGTTGAGCTGCTTCTATTGTTGCTGTAAGGCTTGGAAGAAAAACCGTCTGCAGATGCAGTGAGACTTCTTACGTTGCATTTTTTATGCCAACTGAGGTCAAATTAAGCTATGTTTCTTCATTTGCTGATGAAGAAAACCATCTGCTGATGCAATGAGACCTCTTACGTTGCATTTTTCCATGCCAACTCTCCATAGAAGTCCAATTAAGCTCCGTTTCTTCATTTGTCAACCCAAGATATAGTTACCCTTTCCTTTCGGCATCCAATCATCTTCATTTGTGGGATCCGGATCAGGAACATTCTTATATACCAATATACCTGCATACGTTAGTGAACACACATACAGATATATGGTGGTCGACATCACCCAAACAGCAATCGACTAATAAAAGTCAATCCAACATAACAATCAGTTCATATAAGGTATGGGATTTATGTGTTTATCAAACTCCAATCATCTAATCCTAACAATCATATCCTAAATTCCTAGTCCTTCGACATAGGCAAATATCATTTTTAATTAAGCACGTAGGATAATTAAAAAAGCCCGTTAGATGATGTAAATTTGAAAACATTCTCCCCCTCAATCAATGACTCATTTTATGAAAAGTTTAAAAGCGCTGAAGTCATTGATTGAGTTTTCAATTTTTTTGAAAACTCTGAATATGATTGATTTACAAGCAACTCATTTACCACCACTTTTGAGAACAAAAAAATTTTTTTCTGAAGAATTTTAGACGGAAAAACATTTGTGTAGGAACAGCAGTCCTTCGACATACTTTCCTCAATTAGTTTTAGGATAAGTGCACGAAAATTTTGAAAATTTGTTTAGCACAACACTTTCCTTCTTTGAAGAACGGGTTGCTATCTGAGATAATAGCAAACCATAGTTTTAAGCACGGGTTACAGTCTGAAATAACTGCAAGCCATATTTTGAGACATGTTTTGAAAAGAAAATTTACACCTCCTGCTCGAACTTCATCTATGGTCCCGTGCCATTGTTGAATGACATTTCTAAGACCGCAGATGTTATCGATACCATAAGACATGTCATGAGAAAAACAACATTTTTGGTATTTTCAAATTTTCTTATTTTTATGGGTTTTTGTTGGTTTTATATTTTTCTATTTTGTTTTGCTGGTTTTATATTTTTGTATTTTCTTTTTGATAAATATATACAAAGATAGAGTAGATGATATAGTATAAGAAGACGATGATACGAGTACCGAGATAAGGATATCGAGCAGCCCCGTTGTTGAAGATAGAAGTCATCATCTCTTAAACATTCACCACCAAAGCATTCGAGGCTCTTGAGTGAGAGAAATTGAACCATCTGAAAGTGAGACTTTGGCAGCTTCCCCCAAACCGAAAATCCATTAGATGAGCAGATTCAAAGCTCTATTTCAAGCTTGCCTTAGCCAGGTGCACAGAGAAGCACACCATTATCATAAATCCCGCTGCTCCTTTGAAGAACGATAATCGAGATTCTTCGTTCGGGGTTATATCATCAACAAGAACAGCAACGTATCATCCCACTCTTTAAATTTCTTCTCATATTTCATTACCACTGAAGTCTGAAGCGATCCATTCCAAAAGGTGTCAAGAGAACAATTTCCCCCAAGTAGATGAATTGATGTAGTCAGTCTCTTAGACTAGAGCTCACGAACCCGAATACACATATACCCGAAGACAGAGAAACTTCTACCATCGAAGTAGTAGATTAAGTCCAATAGTCAAAGAGTAACCCCGATGTATGCTTTTCTCTCCCCCTGAAGAAAGTGTATGAAGCTCACGAACCCGAAGTACCCGAATGCCCAAAGAGAGAATAACCGATAACATTGAAGAGGCATGCCGAATCACTGATTATCTCTGCGGGTGACAATCTCTGCGGATGTCAACACCGGAATAAGTGAGTATATCTCTGAATCACTGATTAAGCCCTCAAGTAAAACAGCTGAGCATCCCCAATGTACACAATCTCTCTCCCCTGATGATTGTGATAACATCAAAATCATCACATACTTGTGTACCTCTTTCATCTTCAGAAACTAACTCTTCCATCTCTTCCCCCACATAGTTGGAATAAGAACACTAAACGTCATGAGTCAAACCTTGAGTTTCTCTGTGGTAATGACAATAGTCTTCCCGGGATATCTTCAATCACTTAGAAGTATTAAGCTCATCAAGTTTACTAGCGTTTAGATACGTGTCTCCTTCTCCCTTGCTGGTTTTGATACTTCAGAATCAGCAAAACATTATAAGCCTAAATACTTGAAATCTGATGAGAAGATCGCTTGAAGTCTTTGTGAAAATCAACTTGCTGAAGAATGTGAGCAAGTCTAATTAGGAATTAAATCTGACTTTTCACTCTCCCCTAAACCGACAATCTGTTTGATAAGTGCCCAGATTAAGAAGAAGTCTTTAGATCGTTAAATGCAACTCGTCTTTAGTCTTCTAACATGCATCAGAAAATGTAGAACAGACTGTAGACTCGACCTTCTTCAAGATTGTCCAGTTGGGGAATAGAAAGTCAACATCTTCAACTTACCAAATGCATTCCCGTTAACTTTGAAATAGCAAATCCCCTTAACTAAAATCCTTCCCAATCAAACAAGAACAGAGAGATGTTCATCAAAGAAATCAGCCCAGCAACTAGAAGCACTTTGTCATTAAACTCATCAGTCCGTATGAAGATGTCAACCAACGGCTCTTAAAAAGAAACTCCATGTAAAGATGACCCGATAAGAACAAGCTCGGTTCTTACATGAGTTTGGAGCCGTTTGACCATTAATTCTCAGAAATTAATCAATCATGCAGTAAATTCACACTTCTTCTCCCCCTCAAGAATTGCATACGGAGTTGCCATTCTTGATTAAATAAGTGAAATCATCCAAATGTAGTCTCTTCACACTTCTCCCCCGCAAAATTAGCACATGATGTCGCCATCGTCATTATAGTTGAGCAAGTGGAATAAGAGAACAATCAACAGTAGTCCGGTTCACTTGATGACTGAAAGCGCGTGGAAAAAGTATGAAGCATGTTGATGAGAATGGTCATAATAGAGAAGATTTCTCTTTTTCAGAAGATAAAGCGCACTGACACGTACACTTTTCTTTTCTTTTCTTTGAGGAACGAGGCTTGAACTGTTGTGTTCAAACGTCATAATCTCTCTCATTTCAGCTCTCTTGGCAAAACTTGTAATCAACCCCATTATCATATAGTAGGCTCTTTGTCGTGACAACTGATGGAGAAAACCCAATATGATGAATTTGACCCTGAAGTAAAACAACCCGAACTCGTGACTTAAACTTGCACATATGTAACAAAGAGCGGTGCCGAGACTTCATCGTCCATTGAATCTCTAAGTACTCTATACTCTTCATCCAACCAACCATCAAGTATAAGACGTACATCACCTCTTGAAAATCCACAAATGAATGTGACACTGAGCACTACAACGTAACTCCTTAAAGTGATAGTTATTTTTGTGGCAAAAAAAGCCCAATTCTCCTTAGTAGTAAAAGAGAAGGAAAAGACTCTCAAAAATAACTAGATTTCCAAGTCTTCGTTTTTGGAAAAAGCTCGAACAACGATCTCGAAGAATCTTCATCCAACCATCCCCGATACCTTCAGATACTAAGTACACTCGCCCGTGATATTTCACTTCAACCTCAAATAAATAATAGTGAATTAACCCCGTTGTCACATCTTCTGGTTAAGAACTCAAATCTAGCCTCCTTTGACGTTTTAAGTGAACTTTGATAATGGTTTCATCCCGACCATGGTTACAAGCACATAACCCCGTAAAACCATGTAATAACCAAACTATCATGACGAATATCCAAACACACATCCAATTCGTGAAATACACCCTTTTATCCCTTCTTCGAAGCAGAAACCATAACACCAGCATCAAGTAAGATCCAAAATTACACTTTCTCTTCTCCAAGATGGTTCCATCATTACGGGATTTTACAACTCTATGGTTTCAACCGAGAAATAGGTTCTTTCGCGGGATTTTACAAAACCAAGAATAGACCGTAAGACAGATCCGGAAATGCACTCTTACAATTACCAGGATGTTTCCATTGTCACGGGATTTTACAAGTCTATGATTTAAACCGAGAAATAGTTTCTTTCGCGGGATTTTACAAAATCAAGACAAAACCGTAAACAATGTCAGTTTGTATGTGTTATGACAACTTTGGTTTCGGTGAATGTCTGTTTTAGGAGAACATGCAACGGTTCATTCTTCATCATCAACAATTCTTTACCCATATGTAGATAACTTCACAATCTATACTAAGTCAAGCAGTATATACTACTTCCCTTGGAGGTTGACCGTAATACATCAAAGTACACGTTTCTCCCCCATGATGGTTTCGAACTTTCGGAAGCATCATAACGTGTAAGACCATTTGCACGAGAAGTTCTTGTCATAAGCAAACATCTTGAAAAATCATGACTGACGCTGAGTATTCTTGAAAGATTTTTCTTAGACTGTGAAGTATCGTTGACGTTTTGTGGCGTCAAATATCTCATGAGAATTGCTGTAAACGAACCTCCTTTGATTCACTGGCTAATAGTAATGACTACATATTTCGCGTCAATAATACCGTACAAAACCCCGTAGTCATTTTTCACTTTTTCGCTCAAGCCGTGAATGTGTATCTTTCCGTGAAAAATTATACCATACCAAAATACCACTCGTTAACCAACTAACATTAAATTGTGCATCCAAAAAATAAATTTCGGATAACAACTTTTGTTAGTTCATACTAGCTCAATATTAACATTCCATCATTTTAGCTCAATGATATAATAGATATCCCAATATCCGTATAATGCCCCAAATCACATGAGAAGCCCACAAGCTAGCCTCGGCCCTACTTCAAAATAAAAAATACCGGATCCACTAAACACAAGCTCAAGTCCATACACGATAAATATCCGGTTATTATATTGAAGCCCAAAGCGCAGAAGTGAAGGCAAAGCCCACGAGACCACGATACAATCACTCTTAGTGTAACTGGTATTTTTATGAGGCCCATGATTCTACTAAAACAAAAGACCGGATATATAAGAGGTGATAGCCTAAATTTTAGGTCATTACTGATAACCCTAAACTCACTCAACACAAATATTACGCCTACCATCCTAAAAACTCTCTCCCAAATCTCATTCTTAATCACATATACATGGTATCATCATCAAAACATTCGAGCAAGACATATTAACACCTTAGAAACAAAAATCGAAACCCACCAACAATCTCTTCTTGTTTGACAGATGTAACACATGAAGAATATCACGCAACGGCTTCAAGATCATTTTGTTGGTCTCGGGCAGGTATTGATTTTTGTTTAATACGTTTAGAGTTTTAGTCAACAAACGAATCAAAGAAATAAAGTAACATACTTGTTACATTTAATTCTTTAAATTCGAATAGTATCACAAGAGATGGATTTATGATGATAAATGGTTCAATTAGAAAATCTTTAGCAGATTTAAAGAAAATTGTTCCTAATCTGAGATCTTTTGATGCTTACTTTTTGAGTCTTGGATTTGAGATGGAGATGGATTAGGATGGGATTATAGGTGTTGATGTAGTCTGATGTTTGAGATATGGTTAGGATAGTTTTGTGATAACCTGAAGTCAAATGAGATGGTATTTGGTATAGTTGATGAGTCATGGTCTGGTCAAAAACTTCTTCTTCATCTATTCTTTTGATACTGTCAAGTCGCTATAGGTCACAACTCGCTAGGTTAAGTCGCTACCATGAGTCAAGTCGCTACCATAGTTTAGTGTCAAGTCGCTAACTGAGTATTGTGTCAAGTTGCTAGCATAAGTCGCTAGACCAAGTCGCTACCTGTTAAGAGTCATGAGTCAAGTAGCTACATCACATACAAGTCGCTACTCCTTGTTAAATAACAAGTCGCTAGGTCTGTAAATGTGGAAACTCGCTACCCCATTATTCAATGAATCTAGACAACTTGTAAATACAAGTCGCCTCCAATACATTTTCAGTGTGACAAGTCACTAGCAAGATGTTTGAGTTTTTCCGGCGAGTTATTCTGACCACGTATTCCGACCAGCTTCTTATAAACCCAGAAAATATGACTAAAAAACTGCTTCTTTTTACAGGTTTGACCACGAATATGACTGTTTGACCACATGTTATGTTCACAGATTTGGTACAAAATAATTCATAAGAAAACTGAATAACATTACTTGGACAAAACTTGACTTGGAAAACACTTGACACAAGACAGATATAAACTGATATACCAGATGACTATTTTGAACCAAAAGGAGATACCCAATATTAGTTAAAACTTTGTTAAAAACAAGAAGCAATATTTTCCGACCATAAAAAATACAAAAAACAGTTTTAACACATGAATAAAAAACCACAATAAATCAACACACAAAAACCTTGGCTCTGGTACCAATTGTTAGGATCGAATATTTATTGTGTTGATGATTCGGGTGGTCTTGGATGATGGAAATACATGTTAGCCATTAGATAGAGAAAGAGTTGAGAGGGTGTTTTCTTGGTAGAGACTTGCTTCACAAATGTAAGGTTAGATTATGAGAAAAGCACCACCCCTTCCATGGATGGAAGGGGTATTTATAGTTACAATGAATACGTCCTCCTATCAGACTGTGGATCAGGCATACAGTGGGTAAAGACCCGTCCTTCCTCCACGGTGAAACACTAAACTAATCTACGCTACAAACTAACTAATTAACTACTGAATAACGTAAATAACGACACGTCTACGAGCTAACATATGCTAGACGATAATTGGGGTGACCGACACTTTAACATGGAATTTCCAATTCCTAACAGTATACATAGGTTAAAATTGTCAAACCTGGCTCTAATGTTGATTCAAATATTGTGCAAAACCAAGTGATATAATAACACACATGTTAGTTTTGTATAAACTTCAAAAATCGTATCACAATTGCTAAATTTATATATTTACTAAATTAACATAGTTATTTACAATTATTAATCCAATTACAATTTATATAAATTAATAACAACAAAAAATTGCTAAATTAACATACCTTATTCAATTTTCAAGTAATCAAAATAAAAATCACAGGCATCACTTGAAATCAAACTATACAATCACAAACCGTCATTATTAATGGTTAAAAACAATAAAATTGAGTAATTGAATTTACCAAGCCAAATCGTGATCATATGCATTGTGGCGATTGTTTTGATGTGGGTGGAGGTGATGGATTGTTTTGCTGTGATAAACATGGTATAAATACAATAAATCATGATTTGATTTAGGGATTGCGTTTTTGTTATTAGGGAGATTTTGAATTTGGAAATGATGATTGATAGGGGAGGCGGTTTTGAATTTGATAATAGCGAGATATTTGGTGATTTGGTTTTGGTTGAATTAGAAACTGATAAATGATATGAGAAGCTGGTAATGGTTGTGTCAGTATATCAAATTGGGTTTGCAATGGTATATCACAATTGTTGGCATGGTCCAGTGGTTGAGGGCCTTGTTTGTGGGTGATAAAACCAAGGTTCGATCCTTGCTAGTGAGAAATTTTTTACATATTTTACCAGAAATAGTGCCATGTCATCATTTCCACCTCATCAAATGATGCGCCATGTAAACATTATAATTCCTAGTCAGCATGAATGATGTGGCATATGTAGTCTCATATATATGTATAGATTGATCTATTCACCATTAATAAAACTGTTGTCTCGAGATTTTCTCACGGGAATAAAATATGTCGGAAATTTTTGACAAATAATTAACAACAATATTTCACTCTTGTTTGTTAAACAAATGGTATCAACAAATTACATGGATATAAGCTTTTGTGCCCTACTGTGAGAGTAAAAATCAAAGAAAATACTAAAAATCATTTTATCAAATCCAACTAAACAATTGTGACTATACGACATTAAATAGATTAAAAACAAAAGAAACTGATAGTGTATAGGGCCTTCAGCCCACCCGGCTAAAGCCCATACACTTTAGACTTGCCTCAAACATAAGCCTGATAAGACCGGAGTCTGACAAAAGGCCTGAGAAATACTTTCTCAGGCAAAACCCAGGCAAAGCCCGCCTGACAAACGTGTCTAGGCGAACGGTACACCTAGAAACCTCGCTAGGATGGTTAGGACGAGCACCACAAACTCTCTTCACTTCTTCTCCCGGTGGCCACCACTTGGACCATCAGATTGCCTTTACGAATGCTCACAACCCTAAAGGACTTTTAATAAATACTTGACTATTTCCTCAAAATGGTCCAAGTTAATCTCAAGCAACATATCCCAAGTCCTGAGAAATACTTTCTCAGGCAAAACCCAGGCAAAGCCCGCCTGACAAACGTGTCCAGGCAAACGGTACGCCTAGAAACCTCGCTAGGATGGTTAAGACGAGCACCACAAACTCTCTTCACTTCTTCTCCCAGTGGCCACCACTTGGACCATCAGATTGCCTTTACGGATGCTCACAACCCTAAAGGACTTTCAATAAATACTTGACTATTTCCTCAAAATGGTCCAAGCTAATCTCAAGCAACATATCCCAAGTCCTCCCTTTGAACTCCGCATTTCTAGTCGATTATCCTCTCTGGTATTTGACACAAACCAACTGAGTCAACTCGTAAGCTTTACCCCCAACTCGTGACTACACTTTGCGGTCCTTACCGAACGTGAGAAACCAAACGATCAACCAACCCAAACCCTCAATACGTACTATACGTAAACAAATACCCTAAATATTAAACTACCCCAAATCAATAGGCGTTGTGCTTCATTAAACCAACAGTCGTTCTCAAAATGATAATGTTGCAACGATAAACACTGAGAGTTTGTCAAACATAAAATAAACTAAAAACTAAAAACAAACAACAACTTTGAAGAGTCCTAGAGTATAAACTCGGCACTAGACGGAGTCTTAATTAGATGAAATTCAAAGTGTATACTACGAAAAATATGAAATTAGTTAAGTCTGAAACGTACATACAAAAGTCGATGTAAAACCAAAACCAAATGTCAAATCAGATCAGAGCAACACAGATACGGAGATGAACGAGAGTATAACAGGTATAACCAGATGCAGAACAGGAGCATGCAGATGCAAAGCAGAATTAAAAAGGGCATGTGCATAGCCAAACATCTACATAGCAAAACTGGTACATATGCAGAACCAGAAAAATTATAATCAAGCAAAACCAGGGAGGTGCAGAGCAGAACAAGGCAAATGCTAACATGTGCAAAGCACATAATCTGGTAAGGGGAAAAGAGTTGACAAGCAGATAGATGCAGGCATAACTAAAGAAAAATCAAATGCAAAACCAGACAGATGCGGATGCGGAAACAAAACGAGTTATTGATGTAGAGATAAAACACATAATTAATTAAAACTTAGTCAGATTAGTTAGAACTGTAGCTTTACCATCACCAACACAAACTATATTACCAGAAAACTGAAGAAAGAATACCCATAGATGGATGTTATTCACCATCCAATACAAATAATAATACCAACGAAAATTCAAGTATCCGACATGATAAAATTGCCACGGTACAAGAGTTCTTCATGTTGACCAGATACACCTTATTCAAATTACTATAGATATAATTCAATCCAACTGAGCTAAAAAATAATTGCCAACAATTGTATTTCAATTATAAGCGACTGATAACGCTCAGATTGTGCATGTTTCTAGTAGCGTTATATGTGCTTTTGTATTTGTTATTTGGTTATATTTGCGTGATTATAGTGCTTAAACGCATCAAAAGATGTTTTTCTAGTGTTTATAACCAAGTGTAGGGAAACGGAAGGAAAGTAAAGATATGTTCAGCAAATGGAAGATTCCCGTTTCAGTGAGGCATAAATCAGTATCTCAAGGACCTTTGAAGACCATAGTGATTGAAGAACCAAGTTCTACAAGATGAAGAAAGAAAAGACCAAGTTTTCGTAACTCAGGAAATCCAACCGGATCGGTTGCAAGTGCAACCGGATCGGTTGGAATATGACCAGAAACACCAAAATGCCATCACCAACCGTTCGGTCGCCACCCGCAACCGGAACGGTTGGCCCCTTTTGTAGAAGACCAACCGGATCGGTTGGTCATATAACTGATCCGGTTTGAGAAGCTGCATCTGCCAAATCTTCATCACTAAGTTTCCCGTTTGCATCCAAACGATTCTAGGTCCTTCTCTTGGTGTATTCTAGTCCCTTCCTTACTCCTTGGAGGCCAAGTTCAGCAATTAATACCCTAGGCTTTGGAATTAGTATAAATAGAGGCCATTTGTGAGCATATGAGACACACTTCAAATACAAATCTCTCTACTCATCAAACAAAGCTTTAAGCTCTTAAATTCGTCCTTAGAAGTCCAGGAAGTTTGGAGTTCCAGAAGTTCCACATTTGGAGGCCAAATCACCAAGAAGTCTACCCCAATACTTTGGGAATCATTACTTCACCATTTGTAATCTTATTCCAAGCATTGTAAGACTTTTAATCATGTTTTCTAATGTTCAAAGTTCTGAGTTTATGTTCATGTTTGCTATGAGTGGCTAGTTTCTTAATACACTTGCTTAAATGATGTTGATTATCATATGATTAGTTAGTGATTATGTTAACATGTTTTAATTCAATTTCAAGTTGATTTTAAGATCCAATTGTGCTAAAGTTTCGTAGTGACATTTGTTAATCAAGTTTGACTAGTTGATAGTAATCGTAGCGGTCGAAAGAACTTATTGTTATTCAACTAGTCATAATCATTTTGTCTATGGATGATTGTTTTTACCCATTATTCTTGATTATACAAAGGAACTAAGGTGTGGTTGTAATAGAAACACTTTTTGAATATCAAATTGGATTGGTTGGAAACACCTAAAAGGTCGTAAGATTAGTTGTTGAGAATCAATTGTAGTCTTTTTTCTATGATCGGTTACCTTTTGTATTGACCATTTCTTAAGCAATTTGATGAAACAAGTGGATGTTTTTGTGTTTAAGTTTATGTATGTAGACTTATGAAACTTGAATTGATCTTGAATTGATTGGTTAAACGTAATGCTTGTTTTTATGAACTAAAATCTTGATGAAGGTTTAACTTGTAAGAACAATAGATTAGTCCTCCAACTAATTATCATAACCAACATGTTAAGAGGTTAACACAATCACATTAATTTATGATATGAAACTAGTTTAAGCAAATGTAGTTTTTAATCATCTGAATTTCATTATATCTATTTGCCTTGTTATATGTTTTGGATAGACTCTGTTGATTGAAACTTGTGTTTAGATTCACTCAAATCCCTATGAACGATCCCGACTTACCTTCATAATCTTGCTATAACGGACGAGTATACTTGCTCGTATGTGTTATTGGTAATATTGGTAATTCACCTTTTATAAATTTAAAACTTGTACACACGTAGCACATCACGTTTTTGGCGCCGCTGTCGGGGATCTGATTGTGTTTCAGCAAGTTTTTGAATTCCCCTCAGTCGATTCAACCAAAAAATTTTCTCTCAGAAACTTCAACCGGATCCGGTTGTCATTCAACCGAATCGGTTACGATTTTACCCATAACCCAACTGATCTAACCGATCGGTCGCAATCCGCAACCGATCCGGTTACCCAATCTGTCCCAGAAAATTGTTTTCGTTGTTTTTCCGTGTGTTTAGATATTTCCTGGATTCTCTAGGACATTGTATGAACACTCGAGCAGCGAGAATAGAACCAATTACACATTTTACCAACCCCGAACGTTTGATTCGAAGAAGAAGAAGAACACTTTTCATCCCATTGGAAAATCGTGTACCAAGAGTACCAAACCCACCATTTGATAACCTCGTAGAAGCCAAAGTTGTTTACAACCCTTTCACCAATTTACCTTTCCCCATGGCGGACGATCAACCCATGTGGGGAACCAACCGAGCCGTAGCACCAACCCCTGGAAGTGCTATTGTTGCTGTCAACCTTGGTGACAAATTCACCGTGAAGGGACATCACCTTTCTATGATCAAAGACCGTCAATTCGATGGCCGTGCGCGGGCCGATCCGCACAAGCACATGGCCGAATTCTTCGAAATTTGCGGCATGTTCCGTTATGGCGACACCGATGTCAATGCCATCAAACTCAAACTTTTCCCATCATCACTCGCCGGAGATGCTAAAGTATGGTACAATGAATTAACCCCAGGAATCATCAATACTTGGGAGGATATGAGGCAAGCTTTTGTAAGCCGATTCTTTCCACCTGCCATGTTTGATCGATTAATGGGAGAAATTCGTGCTTTCACCCAAAACTCAAACGAATCACTTGTCGAAGCTTGGCTTCAAATGAAAGATTTGCTTCGTAGTTGTCATGGACATGGACTATCCAAAGGAACCATTATCCAAATCTTTTACCATGGACTAGATGAAATCTCTCAAGGCATTCTTGATGCTGGAGGAATTTTTCTCTATAAGACTCCCAACGATGCACATCAATTGCTCAAAGATCGAGTACTTCTCAAACTCGATTGGTCCAAAGATTCTAAAACTAAACCTCTCTGAAAAATTGTTGCTTTTGTCGAAAACACCGACACCTCAAAACTCATGGAGAAGATGGAAGCGTTTACCTCAAAAATCGACTCGCAATACAAAGATATCAAAGATGAAATGAAGGAAATGCGAGACGGATGCAACAATTGTGGAGGAAATCATCCATTGTCCGAGTGCGACGATAAGCCTATGGGTGGACCGAAGGAAGGAGAAGCGAGTTACGATCAAGGAGGATACCGTGGAAGAGGATATCGTAGTAATTATTACGGTCGGAATTCTGGAAATTGGCAAGACCGCCGACCAAGGGATGACAACCGTGATTCTCAACCACGAACTGACGATCCACAACCACAAACACCGACAAAAAGATGGAAGAAACCGAATTTGAGAAAACCATGAGAGAATTTGTGGCTGCTCAAAAATCTTCAAATGATTTTATCAAAAATCAATTTTTCAATCTCAAAGCCAAAGTTGAGCAAGGACAGAAAAATCATCAAGCATCTATCCAATATCGTGAAAAAAAGTTTGGCAGACTTTCTGACCAACATTCCTCTAGACCGTCTGGTTCATTGCCAAGTAATACCCAATCCAACCCAAAACCATCAAATGATAAGACGTACCGTCCACCACAAACAAGAAATGAGCATATCAATGTTGTCTTCACAAGAAGTGGTCTCTCGTACAATCCACCACCAAATCCTAATGAAAATACTCCTGTCACCAATGATAGTGAGGATGAAACCGAGGAACCAAACACAAGTCAAAACACCAAAAAGAAAACATTCCATCTGTCAAGGCGTATACACCAAAAATTCCTTATCCTCAACGCCCAAAGAAAGAAAAGATGGAAGAGCGTTATAAGAAGTTCATTGAAATAATCAAAGAGGTTAGAATCAATGTTTCTCTCGTTGATGTCTTAGCCGGAATGCCCAATTACGGGAAATTTTTGAAAGAACTTCTTAATAACAAAAGCAAGCTAGAGCAAATATCAGCTACTTTCCTTAACGAAGAATGCTCAGCTATTGTCCAAAACAAGATCCCACCAAAGCTCGGAGATCCTGGGAGCTTTCTTATTCCATGTACTTTCAGGAATAATGTTAAATGTGTTGCTTTAGCCGATCTTGGCGCAAGTATCAATTTGATGCCTTATTCGCTGTATTCCAAGTTGTGCAACAACAGCCTGAAACCAACAAAAATGAGCATTCGATTAGCAAATCATTCCTATCAATATCCTGTGGGAATTGCCGAGAATATGCTTGTTCAAGTCGGTAAATTCATTTTTCCCGTGGACTTTGTAATCTTGGAAATGGAAGAAGATAGTAAAGTTCCACACATCTTAGGAAGACCTTTCCTAAATACAGCTGATGCAATCATCAAAGTGAAAGGAAAAGAACTCAACCTTGGAGTTGGGGAAGATCAAATCACTTTTCTAATCGATAAAGCGATGCGCTACCCACATTCCAGTGATGACACTTGTTTTAACATCGATATTATTGATGAAGTTACTGATGAAGAATTGGACGCATTACTTAACGAATCTGATCCATTCATGACTAGTTCTGAAAAAATCAATGAAACAGATTTTGATAAAGAGTATGATGATTTCATGAAAGTAGAATTCGAAGGAGATAACTCAGAAGAAGAAGAAATGGAGGAAGAGGAAGAAAATTTTGAAGAAATAACTTTCCATGACGAGATGCGAATTAAATCCTCTATCGAAGAACCACCCACGGATCTCGAACTCAAACCTCTCCCAGATCATCTTGAATATGCTTACTTGGAGGGAAACTCACTTCTTCCAGTAGTCATATCTTCATTGCTTGAGGACAGTGAGAAAGAAAGTTTAGTTTCTGTCCTCAAAAATCACAAACAAGCTTTTGCTTGGAAAACATCCGACATCCCAGGAATTAGTCCCAATTTCTGCAAACACAAAATCAATTTTGAAGAAGGGATTAAACATGTGGTAGAACGTCAACGTCGACTCAATACCAACATGAAAGAAGTTGTTAAAAAGGAAATCATAAAACTTCTCGATGCTGGAACCATTTACCCAATTGAGGATAGCCCTTGGGTAAGTCCTGTTCACTGTGTTCCCAAGAAAGGAGGAATAACGGTTGTGACTAATGAACAAAATGAACTAGTTCCAACTAGAACTGTCACTGGCTGGCGTGTTTGTATTAACTATCATAAATTAAACAAAGCCACCAGAAAAGATCACTTTCCACTCCCGTTCATGGATCAAATGCTTGAAAGACTAGCAGGAAATAAATTCTTTTGTTTCCTTGATGGATTTTCAGGATATTTCCAAATTCCTATCGATCCTAACGATCAAGAAAATACCACTTTCACTTGTCCTTTTGGAACCTACGCATATCGGCGTATGCCTTTTGGTCTTTGCAATGCACCGGCGACTTTTCAAAGGTGTATGATCGCCATATTCCAAGACATGCTAGAAACCTCCATGGAAGTTTTCATGGATCACTTTTCAGTCTTCAGAGACTCGTTTGAAGCTTGTCTTTCTAATCTCGATAAAATGCTCGAAAGATTAAACAGTTAAATCATGTTTACAAATTTAAAACTTGCACCACTCGTAGCACATCAAGTTTTTGGCGCCGCTGCCGGGGATTTTCTTTGATTTTCTTGGATTTTCTGTAAAATTGGTAGTATTGGAATTGAATTTGTTGAAAAGTAAAAAAAAAAGTTTTGGTTAAAAGCTAACCGATTCGGTTGCTCTGCAACCGAATCCGGTTAGAGTTTCTAAGAAAATTTTATTTTTGATTTCATGGTTCTAGTTTACTTAGTTATTTGTGTTATAGTTCCTAGAGTAATTCTTGTCATTTTAGATTTTATTTACAGATTATGTCTTGTAGTTTAATGATTTCTTAGATTTATTTACATTTTCTTTACATTTGTTATTTATTAGTTAATTAGTTTTAGATTAATTTCAGTTTTAATGTTAATGATTAGATAGTAATTTTTTAGTTATAAGTTTAATTATCTTAATGGTAGATTTTAAGTGGTAGTTAATTTAGTTTTTGGTTTAATGGTTTTATTATTAAGTTATTAATTATTGGTTTATGAAGAGTTTTTATTAATTTAGAGTTTAGTACATCTTAATGATTCCTTAATTGCAATTAAATTATGTTTTAAAATATATATATATATATATATATATATATATATATATATATATATTGTGTCGATCCAACCGATCGGTTGCAACCCGCAACTGGATCCGGTTCGATCACTTGGTCTAGTTATTTCAACCAACCGATTCGGTTGGTGAGCCAACCGATCCGGTTGGAGCTCTCGTTAATATTTTTTATCATTTTTTAGATTTTGAGTTTTAACTTATGTTTTTAGTTTTGTTAAGTATCTTAACTTGTTTAGTATATGTTTCTATAGTTTGTTCTTGTTTTTAATAACTCTAACGCTAATAATTCGGATTTTGTTTTGTTTTGTTTTGTCAAGTTTAGCTAGTTAGTATGGATAGTTTGAGCGGAATCTCGGAATACCTTCGTACTTTGGATGAAATGTTCAAGGATACTGGAAGTTCACTGGAAAAGATTGGAGGTATCTTGGAAGAAAGTAAGAAAGATTTGGGGATTGATACGGTTAATATGGAGGAAACGGGAAGGTTCAACTTCCCTAGAAGGGAAAAGTCGTAGTGTTCACACAAGCACCTTTAACGGTGTATGATTCGCCACTAATGAGGTTTGGTACGCCTTGTAGTGTGGAAGGAGTAAGTGCTTGGGATACGCAACTTAATATGGCTTATGGAGAAAACTACATTTTTGAGAAGGTTCTTGACGAAATTGGTCATGTACGTTTGGACTATGAAGCATATGGAAGAAGGATGGTCAAAAATCTTAAGGTCAATATTCATGGACACATTTTTGAAACGGATTTTGTTGTGTTAGAAGAAGGGAATGCAGATTAACCTAATGTATGTTTTGGTCGAGATTTTCTTGTCACGACCAAGTGTCAAGTTGATTTTGCAATGGGAGAAATGAGGATTAATATAACTGATTTGGAAAAAGGAAAATGAGTGAACGAGATGCTAGTGGAAGTTTGTGCAAACATGGAACAGAAAGAGATGGAAGTAGTTAAAATGGGGAAGGCAAATCGGAAGAAAACTTCATCAAACAAACTAACCCCAACCACAACCACCAAAAATGATTACACACCATCATCACCTACCACTACAAATACTTTCAAACCCTTGACCGACAAACAAAAAGAAGCTATTTTAGAAAACCTAGAACAAAAGTTTCTTGAGCTTATTGAAAAGAAACTGGTGATAGGGGTACTCCAAGATTATGTGCTTTACCGTAAG
Organism: Chrysanthemum seticuspe; assembly: GCA_019973895.1. Lineage (NCBI taxonomy): Eukaryota > Viridiplantae > Streptophyta > Magnoliopsida > Asterales > Asteraceae > Chrysanthemum > Chrysanthemum seticuspe. The sequence continues at coordinate 277,252,065 of BPTQ01000001.1, read as the reverse complement.
AAATTGGATGCGGTGATGCTAGCGAGGGCTAGGTTGGAAGATAAGAATCTCACGGAGGAGGAGCGAGATCGAATTCTGTTTAGAGGCATGCCACGGAAGGAGAAGGATCACGGTAATTTTGTGTTGCCAATAAAAGTAAATGGGACTACACCAGTTTATGCTTTAGCCGATACGGGGTCAAGTGTTAATGTGATGCCCTATCCATTGTTTATGACTTTAGGTCTAAGTAATCCGCAGCCTAATCATTCAAAGCTTACTATGGCGGATAATTCTCAAGCGAAGGCAATGGGAGAGGTGAAGAATGTAAGAGTGCAAATTGGCTATCAACCGTATTTGGCCGATTTTCTTGTCCTAGATATTCCGGTGGACAAGAGTTTACCACTACTATTGGGGAGACCATTCCTACGAACTTGTGGTGCAATTATAGACATGGGAAGAGGCACAATAACTATTGATGATGGGATTTCAAGGCAAACATACTATCCGAAACCAAGAGGACCAACTTTGGAATTTATGGAGGAGTTAGAATGGATAGAAGCAAATGATGATTTAACTTGTTTTGAAGTGGGACGCGATACCCAAGGAAACCCAATGTATGGACCATTGGCTCCGCCTTATTTTGATATAGAGGACGAAATGGAACGTGCATTAGCGGTGGAAGCTTTCTATAACCCATTCAAAAACATACTAGCTTACAAGAAGTTGACCGACTTTTTAGGTTCTTTACCGGTGCAACTTAAGAATTTAGAGTGGAGACCCGAGGGATCGGGGACTTACAAGAGGCAAACTGGAGATGGAGAATGGCATGTTAAGTTCGATATACTATGTCCGGACGGAAGAAGATTCATGAGAAAGTTCAAAACTTTTGAAACGTTCCGTGAGTTGACCGGAAAATTTCAAAGTGAGGACATCCTAAGACAAGAGTATTTCGAGGAATTCTAAGGAGAAGACAAGGGACCGTAATAAACAAGCAATTATTTGCTTGAATTTCATGAACTATTTCTTTTTGATTTGATGCATTTAGGATTTTTGTTTCTCATTTCAGTTTTACATTTTTATTTTCATGATTGAGGTTATTTGGTTAATACATTATGACTATGAGTTTTTAGTTGAAGTTTGGTTTAGTTCATTAGTATGATGATTTGAGTTTTTAAGATTGGATGATTGTTGAAATTTCCAAATGGTGGATGAATGTTGTGTGAATCTTTAACAGGATTTTTGAGTAAAAAAAATTGTTGCTTGGAAGGTAAATGCCTAAGTAACATGAAAAAATGCAAAATTTGGCAAAATGCATACCGAAACGGTTGTGTCCATGACTGAACCGGTTGCATACAAGTATATATACCAAAAATTCGCTTTTCCAGAAAAAAAAAAATACACACACACACTAATTCTCCAGCTGGGTTTTGCAAAATTCGTCCAAGAGAAGTTAATTGAAGGTTGTTTAAGTTGTAGGAAAATATCATGGCACCCAAACAAGTAAGCATCTACATTCAATTAACTCGATTAAAGGTTTAATTAGAGCATTTGATTCGAATTGAATATTAGGTCACCAATTTGGGGGTTTTTGTTATAATTCGAATTAAGTTGTAATATTTTTGGATAGAGTGGGTAATTGATATAGGAATGCATTGCAAAAAGTATTGTATTGATTGATTCACCATGGAATGAATACTAGATGATTGAATTTTCGGATTTAATTAGGATGTGCTAGTGAATCTAGATAAGTTGCAATTGGTGATTCCTAATGGTAGATGATGTGTTTTTATGAGTAATAGATGCCACATTATTGATTAGAACTAATGATTGAAGAATATAGGTTTTATCAAGTCGAGTTCTAAAATGATGAATGTGTGATGATTTGAGGTTTGAAAAGCGAATTTAGAGTAATTCAAGGATGTGGAAATCATTAAGGATGTTAGAATGCGATCTAGGAGTGGATTGGACTTAGAAAATTCGAGTGAATAAGGGTTTAAAAGGCAAAAGCTTTATGCAGATTGCATAACCGATCTGGTTGCGCAGCGCAACCGACCGGTTGGATTTGGCCAAAAGGAGTAACCGATTCGGTTTCTCTGCAACCGAATCCGGTTACAGTTTCTGTGTTGAAAATTTTTGAAATTTTGAAATGGATCTTAGAGGGTTCCATGAACCTTTTTGTTTGTTCTAACACTCTTATATTGTATTATATTTATGATTTCTACAGAGAATTATTGTAGGTAGCTCAAGCTCGAGGCCAGTTCCAACGAACCCGATTGTTATGAAGTTTTGTCAAAGGAACGAGAGGAAGAAAGTCAAGTATAGCTTGAAGACGGAATCAAATGCCAACTTAAAGTTCAAAGATCTCATCGACGGGGAGAAGCATGCTTTTCGGGAAAGGTTATCGAAATTGCAAAATAGGACATGTTTAGTTCCGAGGGTGATTGATTGGGATTTGTTTGCGGAGTGTGATTGTGAAGATGAGTTAAGAAGAATGATGCGGATATCTTATGTGTATCCAGCGGATGGGGATTCGTTCAATGATTTGTCATGGGAAAGAGCATTTAGCGTCAATGAAAAGGTCTATCGAGAATGGTGTATGGAGTTCTTTTCAACCATGTATTTTGAAAGAAAGGTGAATGTTCGGAACTTGATGGAAGAAGTTTGTGTATGGTTTAGGCTTTGTGGAAGGGACCATGCTTACACTTTTCCGTATTTTGGCGTGGCTCTTGGTTTGTATGAGCCACATGAGGTTAATCATCGGTTATTTGAAGCTCACTTTTCGAGGCTTTGGAGGTTTGAAAAAGACTATCCTAGTATTCCCACTTATTGGAATCGAGTGGGAGATCCTTCTTGCGCTAGGAGGAATGCCTCGACCATCAGGAATCCATTAATGAGGATACTTCACAAATTGATAGTGACTGGGCCGTTTAATAGGTATGGAAGCAGGGACAAATGTCAGAAACCGGACTTATGGGTTATGATGTTACTAGAGGAAACTAAGGACGGTAATGCAGTTTGGCAGATAGCCGAGTATTTATCTAGGAGGGCCCCGGGAATCAAGAGCAATAGCCACATTTGTGGAGGACATTTTATGAAAAGGTTGGCGAAGAATCTTGGGTATTATGTTGATGAGGAATTGGATAAGTGTGGAGAGCCAAAGTATAGTGAGATGTGGAGTGCAAATGGTTTTGGGAATGCTTTGAATAGGAGATTGAAAACCTTGGGGTTATGGGTTGAACCTCAACAACAACAACAACAACAACCACCACAGCAGCAGGAAAGTATACCAATGGAGAACGTGCAAGCGGGTACGTTCAGTAGTTTTGATTCAGGTTGGGGAGAGTGGAACCAACATTTAGATGAGATTCAATGTAGGGATGTGTGGAGAGACTCGATGAGGTTGCCTATCTTTCAACACATGGCTCGTGAAGCCAATTACGAGTTGCCACCCTACATTGCACCCAATGTTCCACAATATCCTTTCCCTTACACTTCTTATCCTGAACCCTATCCGTATCCATATCCTGGGTACGCACCATTTCCTGATCCAGTGCCCGCATATGGTCGATTACCTGAGGTTGGTGGAGCAAGTTATGATGTTGGAGGATCGTCATCAGGAGTTGGAGGAAAGAAAAAGAAGAGGAGAGTTTGTTCGGAGATTGTGGACGAAAACTACGTAACCGAAAGTAATGATGATGATGAGTATGATGATGAAGAAGGAGACAATATGAGCGAGGACGAGGAGTGATCGTGGATCATTCGTGATTTATGGTTTCAAAGACAATGGTTATGATGTGTTAAACAATATTATTTCTATCTCTTTAAACTATTTCTTTAGGATGATTAACGTATTTTGCTTGGTTTTATCTTGTTTTTAGTAGCATTTGCATTTGGATTGTTTTGTTTTGTTTTGTGTATTATGTGTTGCAGTTTTTGTTTGCAGGATGGATGTGTCGGAAGCTTATTGATGGTCAAATATTTGGAGTTGGATAACTCACATGCCGGAAGCTTATTGATGGTCAAATATTTGGAGTTGGATAACTCACATGCTTTCTTATGACCCAATATGCGTGTTGCATATTCTATCCCGTGGTATCTTTTAACTATTTCTTTTTCCCATTTTCTTTACTTTGAAGTTCATTTTTATTACATTGAGGACAATGCAAAATTTAAGTATGGGGGAGGGAAGAAATTAGGAAAAATGATACGCATTTTTAATTTTTAGATAACTTTTGGATGCAAGTGATTAGAAGGAATTCGCCCTTGATGGTCTAGTTGTTTTCACGCATTATTGATAAATATTAAAAAATAACTTGGGAATTTCAATGGTAAAATGAGGTTTTTGAAAATTTTTGGATTTGAACCAAATTACGGAAGTAATTCATTTTGGATTCGATAGCATTTTCTAGCATACATAACAGCCTTTTTCCACGCAATTGTGAGGTTTCTTTTTGTATAAAACACATCTTTTGTTTTATATTTGCTATGAGTGTGCCGGTGATTATGTCGATTCTAGAACTTGTACTAGTTATGCATTACGGTTAAAATCACTTTCGAGTGATATAAATATGTTCAAGTGATAAGAGGCATCATAGGATTTAAACCAAATGGCCTTCCGTTTACATCTAATGATATATTAGCTAGCCACATCGGTTAGTTAACCACCTTTATATGGACCCATTTGTTAGTGCTCATCTTTAGCACTAGATACCCTTATTTACACCCTCTGAGCCATCCTTTTATCTTTGTTAAATCTAGAAAAATACAAAAAGATTTTACACTTTAAACTTTAGCCAACCCTTGTCATGTCTATTGGTTTGTTGCTAGTTGTTTGGAATGTTAGATTGTTTTTTATGATTATGAAGAAGTTACACTTTGTTTATAGTGTGTAACATTCTCCATCATAGATGAAAGAGACGTCTTTCTCGATTTGTTTTGTGGTGTATGCTTACACTAAGTGTGGGGGAATTTTGTTATGTTAAAAAAAAAAAATGTTATAGCCAATGAGCTATATGAAGGATATTGATTAGCCAATGAGCTAAATTGAGTTATACATATTTGCGGAGATCGATATTTGAAGAGGTGAAATAATCATTTACGGGATTCTGGTTTGTATGATGGCTAGCAACATGGAGGTTTAGACTTGACTTTATTTTCTTTTAACACCAATTTCATAAACCATCCCATGCCTTATCCATACCCTTTATGAACCCTTAGCCTTAACGATATAACCCGAATAAAAGCCCTCTTTGATGAATTTATTTTCTTTGTTTTGATACTTGTACAAGCTTATGGTAAAAAGCATTGATCATGACTAGGCATTGAGTGATTTACATATACCCACCAATATATGAGTGTTAAGTGAATTCTTAAAATTATTCGTGAGGTGTTCTAGTTATGTTATCTAAAGTGTTTGGTTCATTTTTAAAAGTTTTCACATATTAATAGCAAACCAATAATTATCTCCTTTGGGATAATTGTTACATTTTCTGGAACCATGGTGTCAAGACCATTGAAATCAATCTTTGCAAATGTTAGACCTACTCGAGGGCGAGTAGAACTTAAGTGTGGGGGAATTTGATAACGCCTAAAATGAACATGTTTTTAGTAGCGTTATTGTGGGTTTTGTGCATGATAATCGGCTATATTTACTCATAACTGTTGCAAAAGTGCAAAAGATGCGTATTGTGTATGTATATGTAGCCAGGTATCACGAATGATGAAGAAATGAAGTTTTTATGCACATTTGGAAGATTCTCGAGGAAGGAAGTCGAGCTAGGAAGCTTTTGGATTCAATGATTGGGAAGCACAATGATTTCTAAGTATTTACAGCAAGGAAAGATCAAGTTTTGCCTTGGAAATCATCAGCGAGAGCAAAGAATGAAGCGTATAAGAAAAACGTCAAATCAGCAACACCCAGCCGATCGGTCGTGACCCGTAACCGGATCCGGCTGGGCATTTGGTCAAAACGCAACCGATCCGGTTGCCATCACAACCGGTCCGGTTGCATGAACTGCAATTACACAAAGTTGCATTTATTGTTGCCTTAACTCCCCATAATCATTGGAGGCCGATCATTTCTTGATATTAACTTGTTGGGAACGTATTTGGTCAGTTGAGCAAGCATATTTGGCTATATAAATGAACCTAGTCCTAGTTTACTAGGTGTGACACAACAAAAATTGTATTAGTTTACATCTAAACTAATACCAACCATATTATTCAGCCCAAAAGCTTAGTTCTTACTGAAAAACGTCCAGGAGCAAGGAGGGAACAATTCTCATCCATAGTTTCGGTAATTTCGAGTTATACGGTGAATCTAGGTGATTGGAGGCGCGTGGTTGCTACAATCCACGAATTCTAATTCTTGTAATCACAAAAGTTTAGGTATTGTATGAACTTTGTTATGGAATTCTATTCTCTTGAATTATTGGAATTACTTTGTTATGATTTGTGTTTAGTTATTATTATTATTATCATGGAGTAGTTTTGGGATATACTTGTGTGTTAGGATGTAATTAATCATATTAGTGTTCTCAAATGTGATGCATGTATATATGATCTTGTTTAAATGAGTTTGTTGGAACAATACTAGTCTTGGTTTGATTTGTTGATAAAACATGTTTTAAGAAACAGGACCGAAAGGATTTCTCTTGTGTTTTATTCCAAAAAGTTGAGTGACAAACTAGTATGGGGATATGGTGATTGACAACCACCATGTTTGCTTATTAAAACAAGACTAGGAACATTTTCATCACGAAAGGGTCGAAAGATTCGTAAGAACAAATTTAATAAGAACATGTTGCAAACAAATGGAATTTCTAAAGGATAATCATTAGGATAAGGACCGAAAGGATTACCTATATGTTTTTGTTCTTAGAATGATTTTTACAAACATATACCATGGTTGGGGATCATTTGCTTATGATTTGTGCATCACATCAAGAGTATACACCAAACCTTCATGAATACTATTTATGATTGACTATAGACTACACACAAGTATATATATTTCTTATTATTGAATTTCACTATAACATCACTATTTGAGGAAGCCTTGACAAGCTTTCTTGTTGGAATCTTTTCATTCAAAACAGTTTCAAACACAAAATCCCTTGGGACGATCTCGACTTACCAAACTTTGCTATCACGGACGAGTATACTTTCTCGTATGTGTTAATAGATTAAACGGTTCAATCGTGTTTACAAATTTAAAACTTGCACCACTCGTAGCACGTCAGAAAGATTGTAACTTTGTTTAATGTTATTCATGTTCCTGATATAAACAAAAACTTGGTTTCAAGTAGTGTTTTGAATAATCATGGATATAAACAAGTTATTGAATCTGATAAATTTGTCTTGTCTAAGCATGTTGTGTTTATTGGTTTTGGATATTTGTGTAACCAAATGTTTAGGCTTAATATTGTCACTGATAGTGTTAATTCAGCCTTTGTGACCACCTATGACCTGATTGACTCTACCCTTTGGCATGCTAGACTTGGCCATGTACACAATAAAAGAATGCAAGATATGTCTAAGGATGGGTTAATCCCAGCATTTGACATGGACACTGAAAAGTGTAAAACTTGCATGTTGACCAAGATAACTAAGAAACCTTTTCAGGGTGTTAATCGTGAAACTAAGCTCTTTGTGCTAATACACAGTGACCTGTGTGATTTGCATGCCACTCCCTCTTTGTGGAATAAGAAGTACTTTGTGATATTTATTGATGATGCTTCTAGGTTTTGTTATGTCTATCTTTACATACTAAGGATGAAGTATTAGATAAATTCAAAGTGTTTAAAACTGAAGTTGAATTGCAACTTGGGTCCCTGATCAAGAGATTAAGGACTGATAAGGGAGGTGAGTACATGGATACTATGTATTTTCAGTCTGTTGGTATAATCCATGAAACGACTGCTCCCTATACTCCTCAGGAAAATGGTATTTCTGAAAGGAAAGATAGGGTGCTGAAGGAGATGGTTAATTCCGTGTTGTCCTATTCAGGACTGAGTCAAGGATTCTAGGGTGAAGCTATGTTAATAGCTTGCTATTTATTAAATAGGGTTCCCAACAAAAGGAACAATGTTACCCCTTATGAACTCTGGACTAAAAGAAAACCCAACCTGAACTATCTCAGGGTTTTGGGTTGTAGGGCTGTTGTAAGACTCCCTGATCCAAAGCTTAAAACTTTGGGTGAAAGAGGCATTGATTGCATCTTTGTTGGATATGCTGAGCATTCCAAGGCTTTTAGGTTCTATGTTATTGAACCTAATGAATCTGTTTCAATTAACTCCATAATTGAATCAAGGGATGCAAACTTTGATGAGAATAGATTCTCATCAGTCCCTAGACCAAGTCAGAGGATTCCTAATGGAACTCATGACATTGGTGTATCAGAGGTCCCTGATGAAGAATCATCAGTGGTCCCTGATGAGGTTGTGGTTCAACAACCTGAACCTGTGCTCAGAAAGAGCAAATGGGTCAGGAATCCAAAGTCATTTGGACCTGAGTTTCAATTATATTTAATTGAAGGAACAAGGGATGAGGTCTCTGACCAATACTCCTATTGCTTCATTGTTGAGGATGATCCCAAGACCTTTGAAGAAGCAATGAAGTCCCAGGATGTTGCTTTCTGGAAAGAAGCAATCAATGATGAGATGTGTTGGAATCACTCCTAAACTAGAATTCAAGTGTTAGTATTTAATATGTAATAGTTAGCTTAATATGGCCTTTATGTTTGTTATTAAGCTAAGGCTTATGTAGAAGGCCCATAAGCCTTGGCCCAAGCCCATAAGAAGGGAAGGATCCTAGAAGTGTTGCCCTAGCTCCTTGCCCTATAAATACTCTTGTATAACCCTCACTTGAGGGTTGGTTGTTCAATTCATTCTCTTTCACTTTGCTACGCATAACCATTCTTCATATCATACGCATAGTGTGTGTTTTTTATTGTCCAACCGATCTCTTCTCTTTCTATTTCTTCTATTTGATGCTTGTGTTACTAATATGGTGACCTAACAGTGGTATCATTCACCAAATAGTTGGGTGAACATATTTTGTTTTTAAAGTTTTGGTCTTACGCGTAAACGAGCTTCAAACTTGGTCACGCTAAAAAACTGATATTTTACACCTTTTAATCCAAGATTCTTGTCCTTTCAACGTTTTTAGGTGTTAAAATATCTGTTTTTGGCAAAAAGTTTCAAACTTTACGTGTGGATCTTTGTTTTTAAACTTGGTTTTGTACGTGGTAGTAGTTCTACGCATAACGTGTTTTAAAGCTTTGGATCATCAAGTTTCACACTTTTGTTTTATTTTGGTGATATTGAAGGTATGTCATCACAAAAATCTGGTTTGGAAACATCAGTTGGCAGAAATCACTTTTGGCTAATTTGTACGCGTAAGTAAAACCCTAATCTTACGCGTAACTTTTCCTTGGTTTGATCTTTAGTTTTGTGGATTACTCAGTGTTTTTCTTGCTTGGATAAGCCTGAAAACACTTCGACTTTGGATATCTTTTGCACTGTGATAGTGTAAAAGATCTTTTGGGTAAATCCCTAAATTTACGCATAAGCTTAAAGCTTACGCGCGTAGAACTCATTAAGCATAAGATTCGTCTTACGCCTAAGCTCTGTCTTACGCATAAGGTAATCCTACGCCTAAGTTTTCTACGCTTAACTTTCTGTTTACGTATAACTTTAGTGTTTTCTCATTTCTTACGCGTAACTATTGTTGTTACGCGTATCTTTGGTGTTTTTACGCATAAGTGGTACTTTGCTTTTCTGTGATTTCTACGCCTAAGGATACTTCATCAACCACGGTTCATTCGACTACAAAGATCCATTTAACAACACAAGTTTTCAACATGTCACAACCACTATACTCTAACTATTTTCCTTACACTTATCATCAACAACAACAACAACAAGTAAGTCCACAACATCAACAATTTAATCATCAACAACAAATTTATCAACAACAATTTAATCAACAATATACTCCACAACTTGGAGCTATTCCACCACCACAAATGGTTCAACTACCACCTAGTCTTCAAGTACAACCTTACACAAACTTCTACAATCAACATCCATCTAGGAGTACTATGAAGGAACCAACATGGTTTGGCAAGATGTGTGAAGCCTTAAGTAGCCAACAATCAATTCATGAAGCTGGCTCACTTGATAGACCTCCAATGCTCACTCCTGGTAATTATGATCAATGGGTGATAAGGTTCTTTAGGTTTTGTGATCTAAAGAAGCCACATGGAAAGTTCTTAAAGAAGGTCATTATGGAAGGTCCATTTCAGATGCCTACTTTTATTACACCCGCAGATCCAGATGCCAATCCACCAAGAGATGTTGTCACCAATATTGCAACTATCTCAGACCTCACTGGTGATGAACTTCTACACTTTGAAGCCGGTGAACTAGCAATGCAATACATCCTTCTAGGATTACCAAATCCAATCTGTTAGCCTTAATAGTTTTTATTAAAAGTGATGGTCATTCACATTTGGGAACTTTGTAACTCGTGTTAGATATCGTGCTAGAATAGTCAACGGGCTCGTGGATTAGGATAAGCTAAATGGTTAATAGTTGAGACTTGCTAGCCGTTTATAAGCTTAAGCGTGCCAAGCCCAATCCAAGTCCTATCCACGAAAAGCCCAAGCTAAAGCCTTTTAGGGTTTTATGCCTCTTATACTATAAATACCCCTCAAATGGTCATTTGAGGGGTGTGCTTGAAAGTGTGTGTGTGTGTGTGTTTCATATGAATATTGTTTTCATCTTCTTTCCTTTATCTCTCTAAATACATACACGATCTATACATCTCTTGTCACCATCTCTCATCTTAATCTTTTCCTTCTTTGTTTTACGCATATGTTTGTGTTTGGGTTTCACGAGTTCTACGCGTAACTTTGGTTAACGTGGGTACTTTATAATAAGGTTGATATATCGTAGTGGTCCTACAATTGGTATCAATCGCCTAACAATGGTTTAGGAGTGTTTGTGTTTGTTTTGAAGGGTTACGCATAAAGCTCTCGTTTTACAATTGGTATCAATCGCCTAACAATGGTTTCAGTTTTTTTGCAAAAAGTTAGAAGCTTTATGTGTTTTTCTTCACTTTTAAGCTCGTTTTTGGTTCATTGGTCATTTCTACTCGTAACTTTTCTAAGCACTCTAGGTGAAAAAGGTCAACATTTTTGGGTTATTCGAGTGTTTTTAAGGATATCTGTGCAAGCGAAATTGTTTGAATCGTTGTAAATTTTTTACGAGTAGGTCAAAACCCTAGTTCTACGCGTAAGAAAGTCAACTACGCATAAGGTTCTACTCATAACTTTTTGGTGCAGATTCTTCGAGCTTAAACGGTGACTCAGTGCTTCCCTCACTTGGATAAGTTTGTGGAACACTTCGACTTTTTGATATCCCTTACGCTGTGACAGTGTAAAGGATTTTTGGTTCTTAACCATAGTCTACGCATAAGCTAAAAGCTTACGAGTAACTCTACGCATAACTTCACAATTACGCGTAAGGTTTACGAGTAACTTTTTGTCTACGCATAAGCTTAAGGTTACGCGTAAGAATTTCCTACGCCTAAGGAATCCTACGCCTAAGATCCTACGCCTAATATCCTACGCTTAATATCCTACGCATAAGATCCTACGCATAAGATCCTACGCCTAAGCCTTGTCTACTCGTAATTCCTGTTTCTACGCCTAAGCTCTTTCGACGCATAAAGATTTAAAAAAAAAAAAAAAAAAAAAAAAAAAAAAAAAAAAAAAATTGTAAAATTTAAATTTTTGAGGAGACTAAACGTTCAATTTTTACGCGAGATTCAAAATTTTGGTTTAACTGTGAAAATTTTAGTCAAAAATTCAAATTTTTGGGCCTAAATTCAACTTTTTCGGGTCAAATTTGGCGTCAAAATTGTCATAACTCAAAATTTTCTTACGATCTTAGAATTGATTTTTATAGTGAATTTCAAATTTTGGGCGAAAATTTTTTAAGAACCAAGGTTACGAGTACGACTTTCAGAATCACCTCAACCGAGCTTAATCATCATCAACCACAACTCCTTTATCGTTGAATCGATCCTACATCAACTTTATCAGATCATACCTTCATCAATGGCAACTCAACAAGACATTCATGCAGCCGGTGCCGAAAACCGTCCTCCTATGTTGGAAAAAGGTGGTTATCTTCAATGGACAAGTCGAATGCTTCGTTACATCAAGACAAAACCTAATGGAAAACTCATGATTAAATCCATTCAGGATGGACCCTTCCAGCCTCGACAAGTTCATGTACCTGGAAATGCAGATGCAACACCTCCCATCCCACCATCCTCTCATCTTCAAACTGAATCAGAATACACTGAAGAGGATCATAAACAAGTCGATGCAGATGACATGGCAATTCATATTGTCCAACTGGGTTTACCAATAGACATTTTTGCTGCTGTAGACAGTTGTGAAACTGCTTTCGATATGTGGGAACGTGTTAGACGACTATGTTATGGAACAGAAATTGGTAAACAAGACATGGAGAACAAGCTGCTAACTGAATGGGAAAAGTTTACATCTACACCAGGAGAATCCATTGAGTCCTACTATGGAAGGTTTTGCACTTTGATGAATGAGCTTATCAGAAACAAGTTGACACCCAGAACAATCGTTCAAAACATCAAGTTCCTGAATAATCTTCCAGAAGAATGGGGACGATATGTCACGATTGTCAACCAAACAAAAGTGTAACGCCCCAACCCCACAAGGGTAAAGGAATCACAAGTAATGGTGTCATATCAAAGCAAAACATAAATAACCAAAAGAAATCCTTAACATAAGTATGGAAATAATCCAAATCAAAAGACTTCAATACATAGGTCCCAGCGGAAAATAAACTCCAAAAGAAATGTCTAAAGCATAAAGTCTAAATGGCATCATAAGATCAAAGCTAAATCTCTAAGGTAAGTCCACTCAGCACTCATCCCAAAGCAATACCCAGCTCCAATGCTTAGATACCTGCCGCGGAAGAAAATAAAAGTGAGGCTGAGCTTCAAAAGCCCAGTGAACAGATATACAAGCAAAAAGAATACGAAACGAAAATCGAATACGAAACAAAGTAAAAGAAAGATAGTGAAATCATAGTCTTTTCAAAAGATAATTCAGAATATACGAATAAGTTTTATAGCTAACTACCTCGAAGCCCAGACACATATGCCATATCAGAAACATATCATAATCACATAAGGCAACATTTTTGTAGGGGAGACCTACCAGAGTTATGAAGGATGTGCATGCACGCAGCATCAATCATCAGATAACATATAACAGATAACAGATAATATATGGCATATAACAGATCTAGGATGCATCCATACGCCCCACAGACAGATATTCATAATATAATTCAAATAGAGCTCATACAGATAACAGATAAGGGACATGGCAGAACATCACTCTACTGCCCTAGAGTCATGTCAGAAGTGCATTTGCTGACACGGACATGGAACCCCCATGACTAGTTAAAATTGGCTCGGGTGTCAAACTATCAGAGATCAAATAAGAATGTCATAACTGACATAGATCATATTTTATCAAATGTTTAATCATGTTTTCAAAATCAAAGTCTTCATATCATATAGTTCAAAATCAAATGTTTTATGATTCAAAAATCAAAGTTCAGATAAGCAACAGCTCAAATAGACACATTAGGGTTCATAGCAAAGGTTTAGGAAATCCTAATATGAAAACGAAAAGAAAACTTATACCAAACCTTTACTGAAAAGGTCGGAATATCCGTACCTTATTCAAAAGCAAAAGATCAAAAGTCGAAACAGGGAAGCAAAGAATTACTCCTTCTTCACAGAACCTATATACATTAATGTCGTATATATTATTAATGATTCTGAAATCGTCACAATGATCCTTTTATTATTTTAGGGTTTCCATACTTAAATGAGACTTAAATGTTTTAATATTAATATCGTAAATTAGGGTTTATATGTCTTTTTGTTAAAGTTTAGGGTTTTCGCATATCAGATTATACACATGTTTTAACTCATCTAAATACTTCACATATTCAAGTTATTAAGTTATATTCATTATCCAAAATTAAACATGGTTCGGCCATTATTAAAACGACACAAACATAACTCGATTCATTATTACATCTTACGTTACATGTTTCTTATAAATTACAAGTTAAATCAATTAGGGTTTGTCTTGGTTTTGTTTTACCCTTCTCGGCCAACAAAAGAAAACAAGGAAACGCGACGAAACAAAATATAACTTGACATATTCATGCAAGGTACGTTAAAGGAAGACAAATAAACATTATACCTTAACTCGTTGAAGCAAAAATCAACACCAAGGGTGTTTGTGAGTCTCGGCCGAGCAAAGGAAGAAAAGAAAAAGAGAGACAAATAAAACTAGGGTTCCAAACTTATGATTATGTATGGTATATATAGTTGTAGTATTTGAGTTAAACTAGGAAAGTAATTGGGTTTGGGTTTGGGTCCAACCGAATCACCATCACCACGCCACCTTTGGGCTTCGGCCCTTGGCTCACGAACACAAACCAACGCGACCCAAATCATTTACGAAACTTTAATTCTTCGTCGTACCAAAATCAATTACGTAATATATTTTAGTTAGGTTTTTAAATATTCGCAAGTTAATCTTTTAATCTCTTTAAGTGTTATAAATATATTTTACGTATTTTATAATTTCTTTAGTTCCAAGGGTATTTTAGTCTTTATTCAGATTTTAAATTTTCAGGTTTTACAAAAAGACTTACATCAGGTGAACTTTGATCAACTAAACGATTTTCTGAAACAAAACCAAGCTGAAGCGAATGAAGTCAAGAAAGAAAGTTTGGCAAAGAATCATGATCCATTGGCACTTATTGCTAAGACTCAAACTACAGTGAATACACAACAACAAGCTTCATCATCTTCCAACAACAACAACTTGCAGCAATACATTCCACAACCACAACAACAATTCTATCCAGATCAACAATACCAGGAACAAGGAATCACTAATCCTTAAACTGACCCAGAAGCGACCTTGCAACAGATATTTTCTTTATTGGATAAAGCATTTAACAGTCGCATCGGTAATCATGCGGTTCCGTATCAGGGTAATCAGTCGGGTCAGCATGATGGAAATCAGATGGGACAAAATGTTGGGAATAGAGCAGTGGGTAATCAGAATGGAAATGTTGCAGCTCCAGTCATTGGGAATTATGGAAATGTGAATCAGGGTAATCAGATTAAGTGTTATAACTGTCAAGGAGTGGGTCACATGGCAAGGAATTGTCCTACTAAGCCGAAAAAGAAGGATTTTGCGTATCTTCAGAAAGCTATGCTGTTAGCACAAAAGGCAGAATCTGGAATGCTGTTGAGTGCTGAGGAACATGACTTTTTCGCTATTATGGATGATTTGGAAGACCGAGAGGACATCAATGCAAACTGCGTCTTCATGGCAAATCTTCAGGAGACTAAGTACGACACTGACTCTGACGCACCTCCTGTCTATGACGCAAATGCAGTATCTAAGGTACCAATCATTGATCTATGCTATAACAATGTCATATGTGATGTGTTTACTCATGACGAACAGCATTCTGTGACGCCAGCACCTACTTATGATACATACATGGACAATCCGAGTTGTAGCAATACTAACTCTGAAACTCCATATGTGGATCCTAATGGAGGCTGTGTGGCATAAAATACTGAGACTGATGAGGAAACACGTGCTTATTTTGAATCATTAATCAATAACTGTGGCATTGAAATTGAAAAAGTGAGTAAGGTCAATCGCGAAGTTAAGGCCGCGAATAAGAAATTGACCGCTGAGCTTGAGAGTTACAAGGAGCACGCCAAAGCCTATGAATTTCATACAAACAAAATGTCCGAATTAGAAATTGGTTATCGAGATTCTATTTTAAGAGAAAAACAATTGTAACTCAAGTATGACACACTTGATGTGAATTTGAACTTGAAAATAAAATCTTTAAACAAGGAAATTTCTGATCTAAATGACCAACTTTCTAAACAAAAAGCACTATTTTCTGATCTTGAAAAAGAGAAGAAACAGTTGATTGCTGATTTTTCAAAACGAGAAGATTCTCTTCTTGATGAAATTCTGGATAAAAATGAAACTATCAAACAATTGGATAATTTGCTTCTTACAACGGGTCATTCCGCTAAAACAAACAAGATGCTTTCTAATCAAGCAAATCCGGTTTTTCACACTACACATAAAATGGCTCTTGGTAACAACCCTTCTTCGTTCCTCAAGAAAGCTCAGAAATCTCAGAATGTGTTGAACAACGGAAAACCTTTGCATGAACCCATAATTGTTCGTGATTCTCTTGAAACGTTGGAACTATCTGAGGAGAGTAGATCAAAAATGAAACAAAAGAATCCAGATCTTAAACCGATTGATTGTAACAAATGGAACAAAATTAATGAAATTACTTTTGTTAATCAAAAAGAACAATCAACGTTTTCCACCACACCAAGTGTTTCAAACAAAGTGTCAACACCAGTTTCAAAACCAGTTTCAAAACCAGTTGCAACTCCTGTAGTTGTCTCAAAATCCTTTTCGAAAATCGAACAAATGTCTTCAAACAATCCTTTTAACACAAGTGATGCCAGAAGCATTTTAGATGACGTTAAAACTAGAATTGGGTATCTTCAAGAGACTGTCAAATCTAAAACCAATATTACAACTAACATCTAGTTTACTCGTCATGATGACGAAACAAAAGAGTTTTTTAAAACTCAAATTGAACCTCCGTTAACTGGCATCAGTGCGAGGGTAATTCATTTCGAACAAGCGTTTTTGAAAGAAACAGCTGACTTTGTCAAGGACCATAAATCCCTGGTAAAGCAAGCTAATGAAAGTGTTGAACACATCAAAGTTTTGGAAAATTTGAATGATTCTCTCTTCGAAGATGTTATGACTACCGATATCATGTCCATCATTTTGCAATCATGAAAGACTCCAATCTGAGACCTCCGAAATTGTTTCAAAATATGAAAAAGCTCTTATGAAACTTGAAAAAGAAAATGTCTCATATTTTAAACAACTTGATCGAAAAACTGAGGAATGCAAGTATGACAAATTGTCGTATGAGCGTGCCTACAATGACATGAAAGCGAAAAATGATCTTTTGAGGGCTCAGCTGGAAAGTCAAAAAGGAAAGGTAGTGAAAACTGTGATTAAAAAACCATTGACTACGGAGAAAGCAAATGTTCCCAAACCGGTTTCCAAACCAAAAATGTCTGTTTCTATGCCTCCTCCAAAAGTCAATGAGAAAAATGATTTGTCAAAAACAGTCACTCCACAATCCCTGCCTATTAAAAAGAGAATTATCAAAAGTTTTGAAAAAGGAAAAGCAGTTGCTGAAACACCAAAAGTGATTACACCTGGCATTTCTAGGACTAGTACAAGGAATGTGACCAAAAATCCAGTTAAAGAATCTGTTGGTTCTAACAACATGGTCAACAATCAATATCTAGAAGAAGCTAGGAAAAAGGCACAGACTTGAAAAGACGGAATTCTAGGTGCAACATCTAGGGTGATGAATTCTACAAGACTTCAAGGCACTGCTAGTAGTAGTAAACCATTACCTAGGAACACTCTTCAAAAGACTAGGGATTGGCTTGCATCTAAGAGTGGTTGCGCAAAAGAAAATGCTATGCCCTTAGAAAACAACACTAGGAATTCTAAGACTTTTTTGAACAAGAATCAATTTCCACAAGACTGTAGTGACAAAGTTAAAGCTGCTGTTTTAAACAAGAATATTGAATTTATCTGTACTACATGTAAAAAATGTGTCTTTTCAGCTAATCATGATGCATGTGCCTCACAATATCTCAAGGAAGATAATTCTCATCCCAAGGCACAATCCACTAAGACACCAAATAGAAACAAGCCCGTTGCTAAAATGTCAAACAAAAAGAAACCTAATAGGTGGATCTCTTCAGGACGTAGTTTTTCCAAAAATGAGTCTTCCGCTGCATCTGAAAAGAAAACAACTCCTAGATCTTACCTTAGGTGGATACCCACGGGCAAAGTTTTCAACGAAATAGGTCTTAGATGGATTCCCACAGGAAAGATGTTTGATACTTGCACCTACACAGATAATAGTGAAAATCATCAGGATAAGGAAGTAAAAACCACTACAACCGTTGATAGTGATCACCCTCGCCGTGAGGAATCTTGTACTTCTAACACTGTTATTTGTGAAAACTCTTCTTCTTTGGTTGCAGGTGAATCAAATATCTCTTAACCCAGCTCATCCGAGGGTTCCAATTCTGTAAACTCTTCTTCATCATTCTTTCTATCTTCTTTATTGATTTTCCATTTCTTTTATAAAACCAACAAAAACAAAATACAAAAATAGAAATTTTTCAAAATACAAAAACAATATAAAATCAACAAAATCCAAAAATATTCTTCTTATGACATGTCTCTCGTATAATCGATATTATGTACGTTTCTAGAAATGTCATTCAACAATGATACGGGTATGTACAGATGCTTGAGCGAGAGTTCTTTAATGTTTTTCAAAACATGTCGTTTCTCATAATTTCTTCAATAATGGCTTTTGTATACTTCAGTACGAAACCCGGACTTCAATATAACGGCTTTTGGACACATCAGTTCAGGACCCGCGCTTCAAAGAAAGGAAAGTGCTAAACCAAACAAAGGTTTTAAATATCTTTAACGCACTTTTCCTAAAAACAATGGCTTGTAAGTATTTCCGCTTGCAACCCGATCTTCAAAGAAAGGAAAGTGCTACGCAAAATTGATTTTCATAAATATCGAGCACTTATCCTAAAACAAATGAAGATAATTTTTCTCTAAATATCTTCAAAAGATTTTTAAAATCTTCATCTTGCGTACCATTGATTCGAAAGTTTTCAAAAAGATTTTTCAAAATCTCTCACATTTGGCACCAAGATAACTCCCTCTAAACCCTTAATTGATTCTATATTTTCTGTATGAAAAATATGCTTTCTTTAAGGGGGAGTATAAAAGAAAAATTGTTCCAAAATTCATGCTAAATCAGTTTGTCTCCAAATGCTTTTCGAAAAACATATCTTTTAATCATTTTGTTTCAAAAACATCATCGATATGCTATTTTTGAGGGGGAGAAACGTGATTAAAATGTGATCCAAAAGGTTTAATGATCGTTGTTTGAATCTAAAAAGAGCTCGACTCAGTTGAAACCATTGAATTGACGAGAAATTAAAGTCAGGAAATGTACCATCTCGAGAAACTTTCTATGGACTTGACCAGGACGGGTAATAATTTCAAGCTAGTTCACTAGTGATGTAAACATGTCTCGAATCGGTCTTGTTCATTGAAAGTCGATCAATTCAAAAAGTGCGAACTCTACCCTCTCTGTGCAGATTTCAGATAAAACAATAGAAGCACATGTGAAGGGGGAGTGTTTCTGAAATTATAAAACTCTCAAGGTGTTAACAAATCATGTCTTATAATCAAAAACACTTTGAGAGATTTTCAAGAAAATGGTTTTATGGCAACAATAGGACAGTCATGGAGTTATAAGGTGACTAAGGATAGGAAATCCGTCCTATGATCCACCAGAGCCGGAGGGATCTACCCAAGGACATCACAAATAGTTTGTATTAGAAGTCCTTAGGAATGATTGAAAAAAGGAGTAATGTGAGAAAGGAGAAAGAAGGGGTTGAAGAATTAAAAAGAAATGTAAAGAAAGGGTGAAAAGAAATAGCCCTCCATATTCAACCTTAGGGCAGAAACCGGGTTCAATACATATGCTACTGGATGTCACTAGTTGACACTGGTATTGAAGACAAAGACGTCATGGACCCAGTGACGCACTGCACTAAACCTTCTAGCCACTCAATTCCTCTTAAAAGGAATTTGTTTCATTCTCACTGGGAACCCTACATAATCTATCGACTTTCTCTTAGAGATTATTGATATTGAAGAAGGAGACCCTCTCCCTAGTCTCCGCTCAGGAAAACCAAAATGCACTATTGAGTCTAGAGCCACGAGATTCATCAAAAGATCTTATAGGAACACATGACATGACATCGCTTGTTGTTCATCAATAAGGGCACAAGTGATATATTATAGAGTCCTACGCAGATCTTAGCAATCTGCCAGAACCTTTATGAGAGGTTTTACAACTGTAATCCTCAGTGATTGAATGGAAATTCCTGCCAGGGTCAACATCAAACAGCCCTGACAGCAGGTCACTTCGGTAATTCTCCGTGGATTACGCTTAGTGTGTCTCAAACGGTCTACAGTCGTGGGGTGATGCTTCGGTGTACCTCAGCGACTCATCTGAACTGTAGGTGTACTTCGGTATATCGTGTTATCTCACTTGTGGGACTCCAGTTCAGGAACGGCCCTTGTGAGAATTAGAGATGTGTTTTCACACTATGCTGTTAACACCCTCGAAATTCAAACTTGTAAGTGCCGGAATCCGCTTATTACTAACATGTTTTATGTTTTTCTTCTTATGGAAGCTCCGGAGCGGATGGATCGTGCAGATTCGCCACATGCTCATACCAACAACACATGATAGTTCTCATCAAAATCAAAGGCTACACAAAGTTATAGATGATTCTTCGTCATAGTCAAAGAATCAACAAAGTTTAAAGACTCGAGAACTACATCATTGGTAACCTAAAGACAAATAGAAGTGTGAGCATGGTGGAGAAAGGAGTGGAGACACCTAACCAACGAAGTTGACAACGGCAGACAACCACATTATCTGATCACAAAGCATGAAGGAACAAAGAATCAAGACTATTCAATATCTACACACAAAGTTCTTGCTCGAGAAAAGTAAAGACCTAATCAAGTGGAGCATCATTTGAATGACCACCCCTTAGGGGGAGATTGTTAGCCTTAATAGTTTCTATTAAAAGTGATGGTCATTCACATTTAGGAACTTTGTAACTCGTGTTAGATATCGTGCTAGAATAGTCAACGGGCTCGTGGATTAGGATAAGCTAAATGGTTAATAGTTGAGACTTGCTAGCCGTTTATAAGCTTAAGCGTGCCAAGCCCAATCCAAGTCCTATCCACGAAAAGCCCAAGCTAAAGCCTTTTAGGGTTTTATGCCTCTTGTACTATAAATACCCCTCAAATGGTCATTTGAGGGGTGTGCTTGAAAGTGTGTGTGTGTGTGTGTGTTTTTCCTTTGGAATATACAACTTTATTGTGTTTATCTTTTATCCTCTCACATACACGAATATAACATCAAGTCACCATCTTTCTCATCTTATTTCTAAGCTTTATTTGTGTTTGTGTTTTACGTTTTATACGCGTAACTTGGGTTACGTGTGTTGGGTTTGCTTGGTAAAGTGATAAGGTTGATATTTATAAGGTCCTACACAATCCTTCGAAGTGTTGATGCCCAAAAGACTGCAAAAGCAATGTGGGAACACATTCATCTTCTTATGGAAGGCACAGCACTCAATCAGGAAGACATGGAATCCAAAATCTACTTGGCTTATGAACACTTCATGATTGAACCAAGAGAGACATTAGAGTCATATCATCATCGTTTTTCAGATATCATAAATGATTTGGACAAACACAACATCATCATGCCACGAATTACTGTCAACACTAAGTTCCTAAGTAGTCTTGGTCCGGAATGGGAGAAGTATGTCATTTTTCTCCATCAAGCTAAGAATCTTCATCATGCTACATACGGATTGTTGTACGACTATTTGAAGCCTCACCAAAAAGAAGTTGACAAAGAAAGGACTATCTGTGGACTCCCGACTTCACAGTCATTTCCTAAGAATCAAAAACTTGCTTTGTGGGCTCAAACTAGTCTTCCTCCTCAAACAGCTCCTCAACCCGCTCCTCAACCAACTGCAACCATCACACCATATGATCAGTCACAGCAACAACCTCAACAAACTCAATTGGTTTCATACAACAACAACAATGCTCAAGCCCTTTATAGTGAAGCTGATGAGGACTATGCTGCTTTCGATGAATTGCAACAAGGATTTGTTATGATTGCTAAAGCCTTCGGTCGGTATACAAACAAATCCAACAATCGCATTCGTTCCTCATCCAATACAAGGAATCAAGCTGTTGTGAACAATAGACGCGTTGAAGTTCAGAACCGTGGTTATGGTCGTTAGATGGGAGGTGGTCAAGGGTTTAATGCTATTGGAAGGAATAACATGGGTGCTCCGCAACAACAAAGGGGTCAAGTGGTTGAACAGGGGAATGCTCAGAATGGGGTTCATGGTCTTCGTTGTTATAACTGCAATGAGAAGGGTCACCTGGCTAATGCATGTCCTAAAACGAGGACAAGAGGCAGTGCTTATCACAAAGAGGCGTTGCTCTTGGCTCTTAAGGATGAAGCTGGTGGAACTCTTACCAACAAAGAACAGAGCTTTATGGCAGATGCAGATTCTGATGATGATATGGAGGACTTGCAGGCTAATGCAGCAGTGATGTTGATGGCACAAATGCAAGCTCTACAGATGAGTGACATAGGCCCAGTGTATGACATTGATGGCTTGTCTCAAGTACCGGAACAAAATATACTCATCACTGATCTGATATCTCCGCCAATTTTTCCATCCGACAAGGATCAGAGTGTTCAACATGAGCCATCCACATCTCATTCCGATGATTATCAAATAGATCCCGTAGTTATATTTGACGATCAAGATAACCTTTTGGTTAATATTGATAATCAAGTTGACTCCGTGATTATATTTGAGGATCTAAATAATGATCATGTTGAGACTCCCGTTGAACAAAATGAGCTTCTGTCTAATAGAGAAATTGAGCTCCTGACCTTAATTAAAGACCAACACTCTCGTTTGGAAATTTGAACAAAATTAAAAGAGAAAAATGCACTGTTAATTAGGGATAATGAATGCTTAATTCGACAAATCAACTTTTTCAAAACTCAAGAAAAACGTGAAGAAGGTTTTGAAGTCGATTTTGCTAAATCTCATCAAAACGAAAAATCATTAGAACGACAGATACGTGATCTAGCCGCTTCCAAGAATGCTTTGTTGTCTCAAATAGAACAACTGAAACATGAACATAAACAACAACTTAACGCTCTTACTTTGGAAACTCAAAAAGCCAAGGATGAGTTGTTAACTTGTCAAAAACAGTTCTCTGAGTACAAACAGCATTCCACGAAACGAATAGATAACTATCTTGAAGAAATTGTCGACTTACAACACAAAATCAAAGAGTTTCGAAATGTTGTTTATAAACATGGTGAGTCAATCACAACTATTCAAAAGTTTACTTTTAAACCAAATCCAAATGGATATGGACCAATTCTTGCTGATTACAAACCTAAGTTTTCAAACAGAGCATTCAAACCAAATCCTGAAGTTTACAGTACAGAACATAGAATTGATGATTCAATTATGACTGTTGTTGAATATAATTGTATGGAGGAATTAGATGCAGATGACGAGAGTCGGTCAAAAATGGAAAATGTCGTTTATAACAAACCATTTAACTATTCAAAAGCCGTAACTTTTGTCACACAACAAGATACCTCTAACAAACCTTTTGTTATCACACCAGTTTCTGAAGTTAGTCCCAAACACAATGGTGCACAAATTAATGGTCATTTACCTTCACTTAGTGAAGTTAAAACAAAAGCCGAAAGTTTTCGCGTTATAAAATACTTTGACACTTTCTTATCTGACCTCAAAATTTTGGAACGTGAGATTGAATTTCATTCTGAAATAAAAGTTGAACATTTTCAATCGCCAATGGCGCGAGAACAAAGAGACATTCTTCAGAAAAGACTTTTACCCCATGTCAAAAAATTGAAAACTTGTGCACTATATTGGGAAAGGGATTTTCACAAGGAACTCAGTCTCATGAAAACAGTTTTCGAGAAAACAGAAACATCGATTTCAAATACTAAACGTAAAAAGAAATTGTTGAGAAAAGATGTTGATCGACTCTTGGAAGATGTTATCTGTGCTGATATCAATAATCTTGTTGTATTACAATCTGTTGCATATGCATCTGATCATATCCCTGCTGATTCTGTTGATACTGTTGATATTGTTGTGAATATTGATAATGTGCATCAGATAGAGTCTTTAAAAGCTAAAAATGAACGACTGTTAAACGAACTTTCAAATTCAAAACGTCATCTTCAATGGTGTCAAAAAGATTGTCAAAATCATGAACTTGCTTTGCAAAACAAAATCCATCAGTTGCAATAAAAAACGTTTAATCCTAAAATTGAACAACTGGATGATCAAAACGTGTCTTTGAAATATCAAATCTCAAAATATGAACAAGAACTTGCAAAAGTTAAAAAGGAATATGGTGTCATATTTGATTTACTCAAACAGACTCGTAATGAAGCATCAAACGAACTTGATCATTATCTTGCACACACTAAAGAAGTCATGAATTTTGCTGGAAATCTTCGTTCTGAAAATCAAGATTTGGTGCACACTATCATTAAGTTAAGGGAGATGTTAGGAAAGTATAAACAAGTTCAGCCTAGCATCATTAAGAGAATTGCATCTGTAACACTTAGAAAACGTGAACCCAGAATGCCTACTGACAAAACACCAGATACTAATGTGTTTCCCTCTACTGTAACAGGAATAGTTGCCTCTTTTTCAAACGTCCGCACTTCACAGCCTAGGAGCAATACAAGGAAGAATAGGAAGTTGCGACCTAAGAAAAGATCAATAAAGAATGCTGAAGTAGAAGAACACCCTAGGATTTTGAATAAGACTCAAGTTGCACCCACTTTAGATATTGCGTCTGGCAAATGTAATGGAAAAAGTGTTGTAACGAATGCTAAACCTTTAAGTAATTTTGATATTCAGTCTGATGCTTCTAGTGTTATTTGTCGTAAAAGTATGCTTTCTGGTTGTCATGACAAATGTATTGCTAAAGCTATCTTGTCTCGTTTAAGGAATCCTAAGAATCGGAATACCTCTAGGCCCACTAATACTTCTAAGTCTGAGCTTGGTAAACTGCCCTCTTTAGATTCTAAGAAACGCATTGATGTCCCTGTAGTTCCAGTATTACCTCCAAGGAATGTCGTACCATCTAGTGCATTCACTAAGACTAAAGCACTGTGATAGTGTAAAAGATCTTTTGGGTAAAACCCTAAATTTACGCATAAGCTTAAAGCTTACGCGTAGAACTCATTACGCATAAGATTCGTCTTACGCCTAAGCTCTGTCTTACGCATAAGGTAATCATACGCCTAAGTTTTCTACGTTTAACTTTCTGTTTACGCATAACTTTAGTGTTTTCTCATTTCTTACGCGTAAGCTAATCCTACGCGTAACTATTGCTGTTACGCGTATCTTTGGTGTTTTTACGCATAAGTGGTACTTTGCTTTTCTGTGATTTCTACGCCTAAGGATACTTCATCAACAACGGTTCATTCGACTACAAAGATCCATTTAACAACACAAGTTTTCAACATGTCACAACCACCATACTCTAACTATTTTCCTTACACTTATCATCAACAACAACAACAACAACTAAGTCCACAACATCAACAATTTAATCATCAACAACAAATTTATCAACAACAAATTTAATCAACAACATACTCCACAACTTGGAGCTATTCCACCACCACAAATGGTTCAACTACCACCTAGTCTTCAAGTACAACCTTACACAAACCTCTACAATCAACATCCATCCAGGAGTACTATAAAGGAACCAACATGGTTTGGCAAGATGTGTGAAGCCTTAAGTAGCCAACAATCAATTCATGAAGCTGGCTCACTTGATAGACCTCCAATGATCACTCCCGGTAATTATGATCAATGGGTGATAAGTTTCTTTAGGTTTTGTGATCTAAAGAAGCCACATGGAAAGTTCTTAAAGAAGGTCATTATGGAAGGTCCATTTCAGATTCCTACTGTTATTACACCCGCAGATCCAGATGCCAATCCACCAAGAGATGATGTCACCAATATTGCAACTATCTCAGACCTCACTGGTGATGAACTTCTACACTTTGAAGCCGATAAACTAGCAATGCAATACATCCTTTTAGGATTACCAAATCCAATCCTTCGAAGTGTTGATGCTCAAAAGACTGCAAAAGCAATGTGGGAACACATTCATCTTCTTATGGAAGGCACATCACTCAATCAGGAAGACATCGAATCCAAAATCTACTTGGCTTATGAACACTTCATGATTGAACCAAGAGAGACATTAGAGTCATATCATCATCGTTTTTTAGATATCACAAATGATTTGGACAAACACAACATCATCATGCCACGAATTGCTGTCAACACTAAGTTCCTAAGTAGTCTTGGTCCGGAATGGGAAAAGTATGTCATTTTTCTCCGTCAAGCTAAGAATCTTCATCATGCTACATACGGATTGCTGTACGACTATTTGAAGCCACACCAAAAAGAAGTTGACAAAGAAAGGACTATCTGTGGACTCCCGACTTCACAGTCAATTCCTGAGAATCAACAACTTGCATTGTGGGCTCAAACTAGTCTTCCTCCTCAAACAGCTCCTCAACCCGCTCCTCAACCAACTGCAACCATCACACCATATGATCAGTCACAGCAACAAACTCAATTGGTTCCATACAACAACAACAATGCTCAAGCCCTTTACAGTGAAGCTGATGAGGACTCTGCTGCTTTCGATGATTTGCAACAAGGATTTGTTATGATTGCTAAAGCCTTCGGTCGGTATACAAACAAATCCAACAATCGCATTCGTTCCTCATCCAATACAAGGAATCAAGCTGTTGTGAACAATAGACGCGTTGAAGTTCAGAACCGTGGTTATGGTCGTTAGATGGGAGGTGGTCAAGGGTTTAATGCTATTGGAAACTCAAAAAGCCAAGGCTGAGTTGTTAACTTGTCAAAAACAGTTCTCTGAGTACAAACAGCATTCCACGAAACGAATAGATAACTATCTTGAAGAAATTGTCGACTTACAACACAAAATCAAAGAGTTTTGAAATGTTGTTTATAAACATGGTGAGTCAATCACAACTATTCAAAAGTTTACTTTTAAACCAAATCCAAATGGATATGGACTAATTCTTGCTGATTACAAACCTAAGTTTTCAAACAGAGCATTCAAACCAAATCCTGAAGTTTACAGTGCAGAACATAGAATTGATGATTCAATTATGACTATTGTTGAATATAATTTTATGGAGGAATTAGATGCAGATGACAAGAGTCGGTCAAAAATGGAAAATGTCGTTTATAACAAACCACTTAACTATTCAAAAGCCATAACTTTTGTCACACAACAAGATACCTCTAACAAACCTTTTGTTATCACACCAGTTTCTGAAGTTAGTCCCAAACACAATGGTGCACAAATTAATGGTCCTTTACCTTCACTTAGTGAAGTTAAAACAAAAGCCGAAAGTTGTCGCGTTATAAAATACTTTGACACTTTCTTATCTGACCTCAAAATTTTGGAACGTGAGATTGAATTTCATTCTGAAATAAAAGTCGAACATTTTTAATCGCCAATGGCGCGAGAACAAAGAGACATTCTTCAGAAAAGACTTTTACCCCATGTCAAAAATTTGAAAACTTGTGCACTATATTGGGAAAGGGATTTTCACAAGGAACTCGGTCTCATGAAAACAGTTTTCGAGAAAACAGAAACATCGATTTGAAATACTAAACGTAAAAAGAAATTGTTGAGAAAAGATGTTGATCGACTCTTGGAAGATGTTATCTGTGCTGATATCAGTAATCTCATTGTATTACAATCTGTTGCATATGCATCTGATCATATCCTTGTTGATTCTGTTGATACTGTTGATATTGTTGTGAATATTGATAATGTTCATCAGATAGAGTCTTTAAAAGCTAAAAATGAACGACTGTTAAACGAACTTTCAAATTCAAAACGTTGTCTTCAATGGTATCAAAAAGATTGTCAAAATCATGAAATTGCTTTGCAAAACAAAATCCATCAGTTGCAATCAAAAACGTTTAATCCTAAAATTGAACAACTGGATGATCAAAACGTGTCTTTGAAATATCAAATCTCAAAATATGAACAAGAACTTGCAAAAGTTAAAAAGGAATATGGTGTCATATTTGATTTACTCAAACAGACTCGTAATGAAGCATCAAACGAACTTGATCATTATCTTGCACACACTAAAGAAGTCATGAATTTTGCTGGAAATCTTCGTTCTGAAAATCAAGATTTGGTGCACACTATCATTAAGTTAAGGGAGATGTTAGGAAAGTATGAACAAATTCATCCTAGCATCATTAAGAGAATTGCACCTGTAACACTTAGAAAACGTAAACTTTATTGCAAACTTCATTGGCACTCTCAGATTCGGGAATGATCACTTCGCAGCTATCATGGGCTACGGAGATTATATCAATGGCAATATCGAAATTAGCAGGGTTTATTATGTGGAAGGCCTCGGTCACAATCTCTTTTCAGTCGATCAATTCTGTGATGGAGATTTGGAAGTTTCTTTTCGGGAGAAAACTTGTTTCATTCGTGATCTACAAGGAAATGATCTAATGTCTGGCTCTCGCAATTCTAGTCTATACACAATCTCAATGCAAGACATGGTTGCTTCATCTCCCATTTGTCTACTTTCAAAGGCTACATCTACAAAATCTTGGCTATGGCACCGTCGTCTCTCACATTTAAACTTTCAAACCATCACCAACCTTGCTCGACACAAACTTGTTGAAGGTCTCTCGAGATTCCGGTATTCTAAAGATCACCTGTGCTCAGCTTGTGAACAATTGAAAAGCACTCGTGCTCATTTTCCTTCAAAGGTGGAACACAGCTCTTAGCATGTGCTTCATCTTCTTCACATGGATTTGTGTGGCCTGATGCGCGTGCAAACGATTAATGGAAAACGCTACATCTTGGTAATTGTCGATGACTACTCACGATCGACTTGGGTCTACTTTCTTCGAAGTAAAGATCAAGCTCCACATATGATCATCACCTTTCACACGAAAATTCAAGTTCAGCTCCGTAACATCGTCCGCCAAATCAGAACAGACAAAGGAACTGAATTTGTGAACCAAACTCTTCGAGAATTTTATGAGAAAGTGGGAATTGAGCATCAGACATCTATTGCACGTACACCAGAACAAAACGGAGTTGTTGAAAGACGAAATCGTACGTTAGTGGAAGCTGCAAGAACAATGTTAATCAATGCTAAACTTCCAAATTACTTGTGGGCAGAAGCTGTATCAACTGCATGCTATACTCAAAATCGTTCAATGATTACTAAATGCCACAACAAAACACCTTTCGAGCTTATCCACAACCATAAACCGAATCTCAAACACTTTCATGTATTTGGATCCCTTTCTACCCAAATAATGATCGTGATGACTTTGGAAAGCTCAAAGCCAAAGCTAACATTGGAGTCTTTATAGGATATTGTTAAAATTCTAAGGGTTTCCGGATCTGGAATCGTCGTACAAAGCAGGTTATGGAAACGATTCATGCTAATTTTGATGAACTTACAGAAATGGCTTCTGAGCATAACAGCTTGGAACCCGGTCTCAACCGTTTAAACTTCCCTCAAACCCCATCATCCGCTGAACCAAGCCCCCAGCTTACTCGTCAACAAGTGGAAACGCTATTTGATCCGTTGTTTAGTGATGACATTGATGAATGTGCTCCAGGTGTATCCGTTGTTTCCGCTGCTCAACCTGATCATACTCTTATACCTGATACACCTGCTACAACAACAACTATTGAAGAAGCACCACCAGTTGACTCTACAACAACAGTTGAACAAACTGCTGTTAGGAATTAGAAATTCCAGGTATTAAAGAGTCGGTCACCTCAAGTATATGTAATCGTTAGATAGCTCGTAGTCGTAGTTCTTTTAAGTTAAGTAGTATTTAGTTTAGTAACACCGTGGAGGACGGACGGGTCTTTACCCACTGTATGCCTGATCCACAGCCCGATGTGTGGCGATTTATGTAAGACTATAAATACTCTCTACCTCCCAAGGTAGAGAGTTGGAGCTTATAATAATATCTTTCACTTTCTCTCACTAAGTTCCCTAAACCTCTAACTTTCTCTCTCTAGAATTCCACTTATACGCCCACTTTGTGTTATGGTTTGATGTGTAAGTGAAAACTAATATCCTACAATTGGTATCAAGAGCCATGGTTAGATCATATCTTGCACATCTTTGGATTTCTAGTGGTTTTTAGGTGGTTTTTGAGTTTGAAAAAGTTTAGTGGTTTTTGCATCATTTGGGTGATTTCTAGTGTTAAAGTTAGGATTTTGATAGTACTTTTATGTTTAGAATCATCACAAGTGTTCAGGTTTTGATTTGGTAAGCTTGTATCATCGTGGTTGGGTAGTTTTTGGATTGAAAAGTGATGTTTTTGTGTTTTTCTTGCTAGCGACTTGACATTCGGACTTCATTCTTCGTAGCGACTTGCTTTGCAATTTCGTAGCGAGTTACAGTTTTGGAGCTAGCGACTTAGATCTAGAGATTAACAGTACAAGTAGTGGACTCTCCACTACGGGTAGCGACTTGGTGGTAGCGACTTGGTCTGTAGCGAGTTGCTCTTTAGCGACTTGTATCTTTAGCGACTTGAGTAGCAAATTGCTGCCAAAATTCTGCTAGCGACTTGAGGCTTAGCGAGTTACTACTTAGCGACTTGCATTTGTCTAGCGACTTGGGACTCTAGCGACTTAGTGGTGTAGCGAATTAGGTGTTAGCGACTTGGTGCATTATCTTCTAGCGACTTGGGTGATTGTTTACGGTTTTCTCTTGATTTAGTAAAATCCACGTGAAAGAATCTATTTCTCGGTTTAATCATAGAGTTATAAAATCCCGTATTATCTGTTAACATGTCTACCAACGTTCCTACTATCATCTCCACTGTTACCGAGGATGTTCAAGCAGCTGGGTCAGATACTCGTCCACCCATGCTTGACAGAACTGACTACGATTCTTGGGCTCAACGAATCAGATTGTACTGCCTTGGAAAGGAAAATGGTGTCAACATTCTCAAATCCATTGATGAAGGACCGTATCGAGTTGAGACGACTAGAGATGTACTTGATACTGCTGAAGATGGAACTCTGATTTACGGAATGGACAGACCAAAGATGTATGATGAGCTAGATGATAAGGAGAAAAAAAGATTCGATGCTGATATCAGGGCTTCTAACATTGTTCTTCAAGGTCTTCCTAAAGACATCTACAAGCTGATCAATCACAACACCGAAGAAAAGGCAGTATGGGATAATGTCAAGATGCTTCTCTCTGGTTCAGAATTAACTATGGAAGACAGAGAATCACAACTCTATGACGAATTTGAACACTTCAAGATGAAACCTGATGAGAGTGTCTATGAGTACTATGTGAGATTTCATAAGTTGGTGAATGACATGAGGAACATCAGAATGACTATGCCCAACATTCAGCTGAACTCAAAATTTGTGAACAACATGAATCCCGAATGGCACAAGTTTGTCACCTCTGTGAAGCTCACTAAAGGATTGAAGAATACAAACTATGAGCAACTCTATGCCTTCCTCCTTCAGAATGAGAGACATGCTATGTTTGAAAAATTGGTTCTTAATCAGTTCAAAACCAACCAGGGAGAGACAAGCTCGTCTAATGACTCAACTGCCTTCTACTCAAACATCGGAATCACAACCAAAGCCTCACAAGTCATACCATTGGGAAATGGTAATCACAAACTGATTCCTGATCCTATGTTCAAACAAGCTGATGCTGATGCACACGTGGGTAGCTTCATCAATCAACTAGCTCTTCTGATTAGTCAAAATATGAATTCTCTCCCACAAACCAATAACAACCTCAGAACAGCATCTAACCCACACAATCAAGCTACTGTTAAAGATGGGAGGATCGTGGTGCAACCAGTTCAGGAAAGACAGTATGATCAGGGAAGAGGTGGAGCTGGTAGAGGTTATGTTGGTAATCAGAATCGAGGAAGGAATGGTAATCAAGGTCAAGCTAAGCCAATCAAATGTTATAACTGTGGTGGTGAGGGACACATTGCAAGGAACTGCACATCTCCAAAGCGTCCACAGAATGCTGATTACTTCAGAGATAAGATGCTGCTTGTACAAGCTCAGGATAATGGTGCTGCTTTGGATGAAGAGGAATTGTTGTTTCATGCTGAGGGCAATGCCAAGACCTATGATGCAGATGTGGATGAGCAGCCTATTCAGGAGATAGGTCACAATCATCATAATGCCTTTCAAGTCGCTGATTGTGATGCATACGACTCTGATGTGGATGATGGACCTACTGCACACACAATCTTTATGGCTAGCATTTCTCCAATGGTTTCTCCCAAGGTCTCCTCTTCACCACAAGCTGGCCCATCCAAAGACAAACTCATCTCAGAGGTACTAAAACTATACGATGATGCTGATGTGCAAAAGATGCATGACAAAGTACTATCAACTGAAACTATTGAATCAAATATTGAAAATATGGGTAATATCAATGTTGTCCCATATGATCAATATGTGAAACAAAGTGAAAGTGAAGTTGTACCAAGTGATGCATCTCCTGCAGTCAACAATGACTATATTTTTTATGACTATATTTTTGATGAATACACTGCCTGTGCCCCTGATGAGTCTGTAATTTCTGAACTAAATGCCTATAAAGAACGTGTTGCTATTTATGAACAACGTGCAAAATTTGAGTTGACCACTCGTGAGCAGGAAATGGATGACCAAGTGCGTACAATCATTAGAAAAAGTAATTTTCGAGAAGAAGTATTAAAACAAGAGTTAAATTCCTTGCAAGAAAAGCTTTCTAAAACTGCTAAGCAAAAACAAGAACTTCAAGAAAATGTGAAAATGCTTAAGCAAGAATTTAATGCAAAGGAATCAAAACTCTTGAAAGATTTTTCTAATCTGAAAACTTTGAAAAACAAACTTGAAAACAAGTTGTACATACAAGGGAACACCATTCAGACTGCTCACATGATCACTAAGCATAGGGTCTTAAGCGATAAGCATAGCATTCCCCTTGTTAAGGAACCAAATCCAGAGGTCATTAAAAGGGCTAGAAATGCTCATAAGGTTCTTTATGATGGCAATGAAATCCTTAAACCTAGACAGAAACCTTGTTGCGTTGAGTGCACTGAGGAAGATAAGAAATCAGATGAAGTCACTAGGGAAAAGATGAACAAGAAATTAGATGATCCTAAATGTAGAGAGAAGAAAATAAAGATCACACCCCATGATTACAA
>BPTQ01000001.1:277192057-277217987 GCA_019973895.1 Chrysanthemum seticuspe | reverse complement strand
AAACCCTCGGACAGTATAACAAGCAAACTGGGAAATTCAATTAAAGGGTCAAACGAACAATATGACAGGCTCCCAAATGCCTCCTCCTTTAGATTCTCAGAATTCTCAAACGTTTCATCTTCAAAACCTAGTAAATGCATTACAAAAGGAAAACGAAAGTTTTCTGGAAGAAAATGAAAAGGTTAAACGTCATTTCAATGAGTTATTTGAATCAATAAAGGTCACTCGTAACAAAAATAATGAACAAATAGCTTCATTGCAAAAGGAAATTGAGAATCTGAAGAGTCAGGTAAAAGGGAAAATGCCAATGACCAATGGGGAGAATGGTGTATCAAAGGTTCACTCTTGTAATAAATATGCTTTGTCTGTGAAATATGTCCCTCCTCATCTCAGGAACAACAAACTTGCTGTTCAAACATACTTCTCATCCCTTAAGGATTGCCTAGAATGTCTGCGTGAGATTGTTGAAGAGGATAAGTTAGTGAAACCTCATGATAATGCAATTGGACATGCATGCTTATATGCCAAACGATCTCAAGAAATCTTAGAATGCTTGATCACAATATGCCCAAAGTCATTAGGTGAGAGAGTTAATCCTTTGATTCCATGTTCGATGCCTATTGCCAAGTATGATATTCATTCGATGCCCAATGTCTTGAATATGAACCCTAGTGTGCCTGTAAGTAGTTCAGGTTTCAGATCTGTCAATGCTATGAAAGAGAACTCAAGTGTGCCTTCTAGGAGTACAATTCCCAACACTTCTAGTTTTAAGAAAGTGAACCTTAGTGTGCCTACATGTAGTTCAGATCCCAGCTCATCTAAACAGGTGATGCAAAGAGTTGTAAAACCCACTAATGTTCCCATTCCCTCTACAGGAGTAATCAGTGACATTAAAGGGAGCAGGTCAAAGTCTCAAGACAATACAAGGAATGATAAGACCTCGCAAGCTAAGAATGTGCACTGGAAAAGAGTAGAAGAACAATCTAGGAACTTTAAGCTTGAATCGAATAAAACGAATCGTGTTGATTCTAGTATTAGCCATAGGCGTACTGTAATTAATTCGAATTCTGATACTATTTGCAAACCTTGTACTGATAACTTCTTGAATTCTGTTTCTAATCATGGATGTGGTGTTAATGTTTTGCCTAATGATGATAATTGTCCAGTTAATGTTGCTAATGTTCATACAAAAAAGGCAAAAAGGCAAAAACGAAAGAAAGTTAGAAAACAGTGGAAACCCATAGGAAGAACATTTAGTAAGATAGGCTATTATTGGATACCTGTTGGTCATAATAATAATCAGACAATGCCCACTAGAAAATGGATGCCTACTGGTAGAACTATTCCCTTAAGAAGTGAGCACACTGTGAACAGGGCTAATACAGACACTAGTACTGCATCTATTCACAATGATTCCAGTGCCTTAATTTCTGATATGAGTGCTTCTTTTTCTGACGTAGGTGTTCCAAACATTGTTACTAACCAAATGGAACCCATTCTTGCATGGGGATCCCAATTATCCAGTTATCCATTCTTGTCTGTGTTCAACTGCAGATCGTTCAAATCGTTCTGTGGTACCTGGACTCAGGCTGTTCCAAGCATATGACTGGCGACCGGTCACGGCTCATGAACTTCGTGAGCAAATTCATCGGGACTGTTAGATTCGGGAATGATCATTTCGGTGCTATTATGGGTTATGGAGACTATGTTGTTGGCAAAAGTGTTATCTCCAGAGTTTACTATGTAGAAGGTCTTGGTCACAGTTTGTTCTCTGTTGGTCAATTCTGCGATTCGGATCTAGAAGTTGCCTTCAGAAAACATACCTGCTTCGTTAGAGAACTTGATGGTAAGGAACTTTTAAGAGGTTCACGTGGTTCTAATCTATACACCATCTCCATCGAAGATATGATGAAGTCTTCTCCAATTTGCTTGCTGTCAAAGGCTTCTAAAACAAAGTCATGGTTATGGCATCGTCGTCTCAATCACCTGAACTTCGGCACCATCAATGATCTCACCAGAAAGGACTTAGTTGTAGGTTTACCTAGACTCAAGTACGAAAAGGATCATCTTTGTTCAGCATGTCAATTGGGAAAAAGCAAGAAGTATGCCTATAAACCCAAACCTACTAACTCTGTCACAGAAGTTCTTCATATGATTCATATGGATTTATGTGGACCAATGAGGGTACAGAATATCTTTGGGAAGAAATATGTGTTAGTTGTGGTTGATGATTACTCTAGATTCACCTGGGTCAAGTTCTTAAGAACAAAGGATGAAACTCCTGATATCATCATCAAACTCATCAAACAGCTGCAGGTTCGACTTAACAAAACCGTCAGAATTATCAGAACAGACAATGGAACTGAGTTTGTCAATAATCAACTTAGTGAATTCTATGAAAGCGTTGGAATCAGCCATCAAAGAAGTGTTCCACGAACTCCTCAACAGAACGGTGTAGTTGAAAGACGAAATCGAACTCTTGTTGAAGCCGCTAGAACAATGCTGATTTACTCAAAGGTTCCAATGTTTCTCTGGGCTGAAGCAATTGCCACTGCATGCTACACACAAAATCGTTCCCTGATTCACACTGTTCATGGAAAAACTCCATATGAACTTGTCCACAACAGAAAACCTAATCTCTCTTTCCTTCGTGTGTTTGGTGCATTGTGTTATCCAACTAATGAGGGTCAAGACTTAGGCAAACTTAGGGCTAAAGCTGACATTGGAGTATTTGTAGGATATGCACCAAACAAAAAGGGATACCGAATCTACAACAAAAGAACCCGAAATATCATGGAAATAATTCACGTTACGTTTGATGAGTTGACTGGTCAAATGGCTCCTGGACACTCCAGTTCAGGACCCGCACTTCAAAATAGTCCCATTGGTTCATCCCTTGTTCCAAACTCTTCTCAAGAAACTCCATATGTACCTCCATCTGAAGATGATTTAAAGAAATTGTTTGATCCTATGTTTGATGAACTTTATGATCCAAGTACTAATGAGGTGTCGATTCCTACAACAGAAGCTGCTCATATTCCTGTGAATGAAGGCAATCCCTCAGTCTCAATATCTTTAAGTCAGGAAGCGCCTGCTGCTGATCCTTCAGTCTCATCAACAAATCATCATTCTTCAAATGTACATCATGGAAATGTTTCTGACATCAATGATGCCTTTGCTACTCCTGAAGATGCTCCATTTGAAAACATATTTGCTACTGAATCATCATCAGAACCATCTTGTTCAGGAGACATCGACTCAGCTACCTCAGTCCCTCAACAACTGCCACATGAACACCTCAGAAAATGGACTCACGATCATCCATTAGACAACATCATTGGAAATCCCTCTCGTCATGTATCAACCCGGAAACAACTTGCAACCGATGCCTTATGGTGCTTCTTCAACTCCGTACTCTCTAAGATCGAACCAAAAGATGTTAAAGCCGCCATGAATGAAGATAGCTGGTTCAATACCATGCAAGATGAAATTCATGAGTTTGATCGACTTGATGTATGGGAGTTAGTACCTGATCCAGACTGTGCTATGATTATTTCTCTTAAATGGATCTTCAAAGTGAAACTTGATGAGCATGGTGATGTGCTGAAGAACAAGGCTCGATTAGTTGCTAAAGGATACCGTCAAGAGGAGGGTATTGACTTTGAAGAATCTTTTGCTCCAGTTGCTCGAATCGAGGCAATCAGAATCTTCCTGGCTAATGTTGCTAGTAAGAACATGATAGTATATCAGATGGATGTGAAGACGGCATTTCTGAACGGAGACCTTAAAGAAGTCGTCTACGTCAGCCAACCTGAAGGATTTGTAAATCAAGAGCATCCTACTCACGTTTATCGTTTGAAGAAGGCCCTTTACGGTTTAAAGCAAGCTCCAAGGGCATGGTATGATACACTGTCAAAGTTTCTTCTATCTACCGGATTTAGCAAAGGAGCAGTTGATCCAACATTGTTCACCAGGAAGTCAGGCAAACATTTAATTCATGTTCAAATTTATGTTGATGATATTATTTTTGCCTCCACTGACCCAATGGAATGTGATCGTTTTTCGAATGAAATGAGTTCAAAATTTCAAATGTCAATGATGGGACAAATGTCATTTTTCTTGAGATTACAAATTTCGCAAAGTCCCGGAGGCATTTTCATAAATCAATCTAAATATGCAACTGAGATCTTAAAGAAATTTGGATTTGATTCAAGTGACCCTGTTGACACTCCCATGATTGATCGAACCAAACTAGATGAAGACCACTCAGGGATCATGATTGACCAAACAAAATATCGTAGTATGATTGGATCCCTGATGTACCTCACTGCTAGTAGACCAGACATCTTGTTCGCTGTTTGCATGTGTGCTAGATACCAGGCTAAGCCTACTAAAAAGCACCTTAAAGCAGTCAAACGGGTCTTCCGGTATCTCCAAGGAACCATCAATATGGGTCTTTGGTACCCGAAGGACACCGGTATGTCACTAACGGCCTATGCAGATGCTGATCGCTGATCATGCAGGGTGTCAAGATACACGTAGAAGTACGTCTGGAGGTGCTCAGTTTTTAGGTGATAAGCTTGTGAGCTGGTCTTCAAAGAAGCAAATGAGTACTTCTATTTCCTCTACAGAGGCGGAATACATAGCCATGTCATCCTGTTGTGCTCAAATCTTATGGATGAGATCTCAATTATCTGACTATGGCTTTGAATTCAACAAAATCCCTTTGTACTGTGATAATAAAAGTGATATTGCTCTCTCATGCAACAACGTTCAACACTCAAGAGCAAAGCATATCGACATTCGACATCATTTCATCAGGGAACAAGTGGAAAAAGGTGTGGTGGAACTCTATTTTGTGAGGTCTGAATATCAGTTAGCAGACATCTTCACCAAAGCTCTTCCAAGAGAACGTTTTGAGTTTATTCTTCCACGACTTGGCTTGAAAAGCCTTCAACCAGAAACACTCAAACGTCTTCAGGAGGAAGACGAGGAGTAAAAGGTTTCCTTCATCTATCTCTTGTATATATCTATTCGAAAAACAAAATACAAAAGTATAAAACCTTCAAAAATCAAATAGAAAAATATAAAACTTTCAAAATCCATAAAAACTTGAAAAATTCGAAAAATCTTCAAAAAATATTGTCATTTTGTCATGTTTCTCTCGATTTGATTATATCTACGGTCTTGTTGTTGTCATTCAAAGAATGACACGGGTCTTTAGATATTGTTCGAATTTTTATTATTTAATATATATATATATATATATATATATATATATATATATATATATATATATATATATATATATTTTTGGGAGAAAGAGAAACAATGGTTTATTGTCATTTTCAGGCAATAACCCGGTTTTAAAAGAAAGAACAGAGCCATGTTTTACCATGTTTTCAAATTCCATGCTCTTATTCTATAAACATTTATCTGCTGAAAACTAAATGCTTTGAAAAATAACTCGGTCCCTATTTTTGATAATCATCAGGACTTAATTGTCAAAATCTCTATCTCTCAATCAACAACCTATGTCATTGATTGAGGGGGAGAATGATTTCAATTAAATTAAAAAGTTATTTGGCATTAAATTATTTTCAAAAGATGTACATGCATGTTTTTATCAATAGAGTTTAAAGTCTTAAAATCTGATCCGTATCAGTTAAAACGCTTTCATAATCAAGTCACAATTCCCCTTAAAAGCTTTCTAAATCAATTTAAATCAATAAGAGATCACAAATCTCAAATGATTTGATAATTGTGATCGGGGGAGAATGTGTGATTTAAATTGGATTTAAACTGATAATTTGGTAAATGGTTTCATAAGGATGTACATGCTATCCTTCACACATGTGACAAACGATTTCAAATTTTCCATGCACATGTTGAGGGGGAGCATCTATCTTAATACCTATGATTTAAAACGTGATCAACTTATCTCAATGTGCAGGTTTCCTCTAGTATGTGCAAAACTCTTTTCAAATCTCGAGGCACATATTGAGGTGGAGCAAACTTATGAAAACCTCATCCTTCCTGGAAATGCTTTATCTTCTTGATTTGATCAGGGAAGTGATGTTGATATCTTTTAGAAAAAGGTAATCAAAGAAGTAAATTCTTTCTCTTGCCTCCGTGTGCAAAACGATTTCAAACATTTGATGCACATGTTGAGGGGGAGCACTTGTTCTAAAAATATCAAAAACAATTCAGGTGCAAAATGTTTTGATAATCTATCACAAGTATCTGGATTGATTTTCAAATGGTTTTCAATTGGTTCCATATGGAAGATGATCAATACCAAATAGACCGACCAACTTTACTTTATGTACGGTGATATAAGGATGATAAGGTTAGGTATTGGTTCCCATGATTCGCCAGAACCGGAGGGATCTACTCAGGGACAATCCACTAGTTAGTGTAGAAGTCCTTAGGTATGATGATAAAAGGAGAAAAATGAGATATGGGAAGAGTGCGGACTGAGACTGAGCTAGTACTGGAATAAACCCAACAAGGTTCTTGCTATGAAGTCTCGGTAAGCACTGAAGGGGTTGAAGAATTAAAAAGAATTGAATGAGAAAAGGGTGAAAACAAATAGCCCTCCATTTATTCAACCTTAGGGCAGAAACCGGGTTCACTTCATATGCTACTGATGGTAACATCGGTATTGAAGACAAGACGTCATGGACCCAGTGACGCACTACACTTCAACTTTCCAAACCACTCAAGTTCCTCTTAAAAGGACTTGTTTCACTCTCACGGGGAATCGACATTATCTATCGACTTTCTTTTAGAGATTGTTGATATTGAAGAAGGAGACCCTCTCCCTAGTCTCCGGCACAGGATCCAAATATGCACAAATTGAGTCTAGAGCCACGAGATCATCAATAAATCTCATTAGGACACTTTCAATGAAGACTCTCTGTTTCACACAATGTGGAAAGAGAGATTATATCTTGAGTCCTACGCATTATCCTTGTGGTATTGCCAGAACATCTGAGTGATGTGTTTACATATTCACAATGAAGATGGAAAGCCTTCTGGAGCCAACATCAAACAAGCTCCTGGTAGGTGGCATGTGAGATCTATTATATAGATCAACCATGTGACAACTGAACAGAAACAATGGGGCGATTCAATCTCTTGAATCAATCCTGGTTCAGGTTATGGATTGATGGATACCTTTGAAAAACCGGTCTTTGTGCTTAACAACTCTTTCCCTTAGCACATCGACCGTGTACTCATTTTTCAAACCAAAAGGTGT
Source organism: Chrysanthemum seticuspe (assembly GCA_019973895.1). NCBI lineage: Eukaryota > Viridiplantae > Streptophyta > Magnoliopsida > Asterales > Asteraceae > Chrysanthemum > Chrysanthemum seticuspe. The sequence continues at coordinate 277,210,726 of BPTQ01000001.1, read as the reverse complement.
GTATATGATTGATAATTGATTTTCAATAAAACCTTCGTTGTATTGCAAAAACAATTTCTATTGAGCAATACACGATTGTTTTTCAAATCTCTTTTCATCAATCAGTGGACTTGAAATTCGCTGGTTCACTCACTCCGTGTTGTCTTCTTTGAGATGTTCCGGTTTGAGAACAGCTAGAGCAGCTGCGAAACCCTGTCAAGGAAATTCTTTGGAATTATACCTGATCACATGCAGTACATGTACTGATCAACGGGGAACCGTGGGCCGTGTACCTCAATTCAACTAAAGTGGTCAAAGACACTTTTGCACGCTTTATTGCTAACTGTTGTATGCAGGTACGCCCGACGTTTGCAGCTGTTCAGAATGAAGCGGTCAATCTATAGCCGCATGCTCACACGATACATTCATCTCTTAAGAAATCATGATAAGTGCATCAATGACTTTGATATTCTCACTCCATGCTTCTGCTACGCTGCTGCCAATATCATGAATCAACAAAAGCTTCCGCTACTCTGATGAGAAGATATCATGAACCAGAATGTGAGCATGTCGGTCCTAAAGTCACAACGTCACATAATACCAACACCACAAAGGATGTGTCAGAGATTTTTGATAGCTGATGATCTCAAAAGATGGCTCAAAATTATTATCACGTGGATCAGTAAAAGACCTCCACTTGAAGTAACCAAACATGCAATGTGAAGAATCAATGACTACGAGCTTAGGAGCAAAGGACTACATCAAGATTGCAAGATCAATTGTTAGTGTAATATCTATTTGTATTCAATGTAAGTTTGGTACATGATTGAGGTGACCTCCCTTAGGGGGAGATTGTTAGGAATTAGAAATTCCAGGTATTAAAGAGTCGGTCACCTCAAGTATATGTAATCGTTAGATAGCTCGTAGTCGTAGTTCTTTTAAGTTAAGTAGTATTTAGTTTAGTAACACCGTGGAGGACGGACGGGTCTTTACCCACTGTATGCCTGATCCACAGCCCGATGTGTGGCGATTTATGTAAGACTATAAATACTCTCTACCTCCCAAGGTAGAGAGTTGGAGCTTATAATAATATCTTTCACTTTCTCTCACTAAGTTCCCTAAACCACTAACTTTCTCTCTCTAGAATTCCACTTATACGCCTACTTTGTGTTATGGTTTGATGTGTAAGTGAAAACTAATATCCTACAATTGCTTCCAACGATGCTGAACCAGCTGCTGATGATCTTAATGAAGTACCCCCACCTGCAAATTTTGATCCAAATGCGTTCTTTAACCCGTTTGCCAATGAAACTGATGCACCTGATGTCGCGGATTCATCAACAAACCATTTGAATCCTCAAAATCTGCACAATGTATACCAACATCAACCCTCTACACATCGTTCGACAAAGTACCATCCCTTGAGAACATTATTGGCAACCCGAATCAACCAGTCGTTACAAGACAACGTCTTCACACAGATGGTGAACATTGCATTTATGCACTCACTGTCTGCCAATCTGAGCCTAAAAACATTAAAGACGCAATGACAAAAGATAACTGGATTGAATCCATGCAAGAAGAACTCAACCAATTCAAACGTCTTGAAGTATGGGAACTGGTAGAAAGACCAACAGGGGTCTACGTCATTGGTCTCAAATGGATTTGGAAGAACAAATTGGATGCTGAAGGGAACGTAATCAGAAACAAGTCACGTCTGGTGGCTAAGGGTTATAGACAGGAAGAGGGTATTGACTTTGAAGAATTATTCGCTCCGGTTGCTCGTCTTGAGGCTGTTCGGATCTTTCTCGCGTTCGCGGCTCATATGAATATAACGGTCTTTCAGATGGACGTCAAAACTGCTTTTCTGAATGGGCAACTGAAAGAAATGGTTTATGTCAGCCAGCCAGAAGGATTCGTTGATCCCGAGTTCCCGAACCATGTCTACAAACTGAACAAAGCTCTGTATGGTCTCAAACAAGCTCCTCGGGCGTGGTACGATAAGTTATCATCCTTTCTCATTGCCAATAAATTCACCAAAGGTTCGGTCGATCCCACCCTTTTCATACAATATCACGGGGCTCACATCTTAATCGTTCAAATCTATGTGGATGACATCATTTTTGGGTCAACACATTTAAAATACTCAAATGCTTTTGCAAAATTAATGACAAAGCATTTTGAAATGTCAATGATGGGTGAACTCACATTCTTTCTAGGAATGCAAGTTCATCAATCACCCCGTGGTATTTTCTTGAGTCAGTCCAAATATGCCCTTGAACTGTTAAACAAATTTGGAATGCAAAACTGTGACACCTATGCCACACCAATGGCTCATACCAAGAAGCTAGACGCTGATTTACATGGGAAATTGGTGGACCCTACCAAATATCGTAGTATTATTGGGTCTCTCATGTATCTAACAGCTAGCAGGCCTGATATTGTTTTTGCTGTATATCTTTGCTCCCGTTATCAGTCGAGACCAACTGAAACCCACCTCTCTGAGGCTAAAAGAATCCTCTGATACATCAAGGGAACCATTAACTTGGGGATCTGGTATCCGAAGGCTTTTGGTTTTGAACTAATAGCTTTTTCAGACGCTGATCACGCAGGATGCTTAGATTCACGGAAAAGTACTTCAGGAGCACTACAATTTCTTGGTGATAAACTGGTGTCATGGCAATCAAAGAAGCAGGATTGTACATCGCTCTCCTCAATAGAAGCAGAATATGTAGCCATGTCGGCGTGTTGTGCTCAAGTCATTTGGATGAGAACACAACTCAAAGACTATGGTTATGTATTTGACAGAATCCCGATGTACTGCGACAATCGGAGTGCTATTGCGATCTCATGCAACTCAGTTCAACATTCGAAATCAAAGCACATCGATCTTCGATATCATTTCATCAAGGACCACGTGGAACAGGGTACTGTTGAATTATACTTTGTGGGTACAGAATACCAATTGGCAGATCTCCTCACCAAATCCTTAGCTCCTGCTAGGTTTAATGAGTTGGTCCACCGGATTGGTATGCGGTGTTTGACTCAAGAGGAACTGGATGAACTCTTAAAACATTTTTAAAAACCAGTCAAACACCAAAACCTCTTTTGTAAATATTTTTTCAAAAACAAAATACAAAATTATAAAATCAGATAAAACATCAAAAATATTCTTCTATCTATATTTCTCTTAACATGGCAAGTAAAAATCTTCCGTCAACACTTAAATCTTTCAAAATTCAGTATTTTTTCGATCAAGTGTTGAGGGGGAGAAAGTAAATATTTTCTTAGTTTCATAAAACCTTGTACTTGCATGTTATCTTATCCCGGTTGTTTCTTTAATAATGGTGGTCACATTTCTGGTTTTCTGACACTCCTCGGACTAAAATTTATAAACTTTCATTATTTCTTAAGTCGAGGGGGAGTGTCGTCAAAATTCTTTCCAAATATTCTTCGTTTGATAACCAAAATGGAAGTTATGTACATTGGATGTAAATGGTAAAGGTGGAGGGACTAAAAGTGTCAAATGCCCAAAGTTTTTTTTATCAAAATACTTCACCTAACTTTTCAAAAACATTAACTCTTCACATTTACTTCTACACCTACCATATCCTACGCCTATAATTCGTTCCACTAATCCGTGTTTTGGATCATCATTTTGTAAGTGTTTTTGTGTCCTTAACATAATTATAAACAATGGTTTTGAATTGTTTTGAAAACCAACGGTTAGTTTTTCATCTAAGAGTGATTTCGTGTTCTACGCATAAGCGTATGAACACATAATCAAGAATGAGTGTTTGTGGTTGAAATGGTTGTGTCAAAATGTTTGTATAATATCTATGATACCATTTTCATCCTCAAAACTCACCCAGAAACACGAATTGAATGATTTCTGAAAACTAGGGTTTGCGTTCAAATTGGGTATTTTCTTGTGTGAGTGTTTCTGGTTAATTAGTTGCTTATAAGATGTTGTTTATATGATGAATTGACTATATCCATGCTTGGAACTTGCCCAGAAACATCAAATGTGAAAGAATTGAAATTTAGGGTTTTAGTTCATACGAATTGGGTATATTTGATTCATGTTGAGTTTGATGTTTAAACTTGGATAAACATACTTAATAGGCTTCCTAGACTTCCCAGAATCAGTTTGGTGCATTTCTTATGGCTAATTTACTTAGGCGTAATTCTTGAAACTTAGGGTTTAAGTTTTACGCATAAATGGTTATACGCATAAACTGTTTAAATGAAATATTCATGATATGATCTGATGGTGATTGAATGTAGATGTTAATGATTGTTTTGTGACGAATTTATTTCAGGTTTTCTACGTTTGAAAATTCAGAATCAAGGTTGCTAGCAAACTACGCATAAGGATCACCTTACGCGTAGAATGTTATGCGTAAGAGTAATCTTACGCGTAAGGTTCTACATAAGGGACTACGCGTATCCTGTGAAGGATATGCATAAACAGTAAACTCTACGCATAAGGTTGACTCTTACGAGTAAGCCTTACGCGTAAGGTTCCATATACGCTTACGCGTAAGCTTTACGCATAAGGCACTCTTTTCCTACGCGTAATATTTCTTACGCGTAAGTCAAGAACCTACGCATAAGCTTATGCTTACGCGTATACCACTCCTGTTTACGCATAAGCTTGCCATTTCTACGCCTAAGCCTAGTCTAACCTTAATTATGAATTGTTACGCGAGGAAAGTTCAACTAGGAACAGGTAAAAAAAAAAAAGAACAAACCGGCCCATCCTAGCCCTTCATCTCAATTTAATTTAACCGTTGGATCTATCTTTCATTTATACCATTTAGATAAATATAGGGGTACATTTGTCAACTCTCTCTTTATTAACTCTCAGTCACTCACTTTTTCTTTTTCTCTCTCTCACCAAAAACACAATCTAGATCTCACAAAAAAAAACACAAAAATCTGATAAACACAATGGAGATGCCAGAGATGGGGTTGATGACGGTGGCGTTGGGGTAGATGATGGTGGCGTTGGGGTGTCCAACGACGGTGTAGGGGTTGAAGATGGTGGAGTTGGGGTGGGAGATGAAGGTGGAGGAGATGGGGTGGTAGTAGGGTGGTGTCCGGTGTAGGATGTGGTGGTAATGTTGTAGTACCGATTGCAAAACCTTGTGCCCAAGATTGAACCAGCTGACTCCAAAAGAACGGTAATGCCATATATGAAGTTATTAACAGCCTATTGTCAAAGGCTTAGAAGGAGACTCATATTACATAATATAAATGTTGTGGAATGAGTAGTTACATAGGTTTCAATTAGCGTTGATGACATTTTACTTGATTTAAAGAATGATGAAATGAAACGAAATGAGGGTTGTTTTTTATGTTCTATATGTACTCCATTATACTTAAACAAAAGATGATGCTTGTGATGAATTTTACTTTGACATAAGTGCTTGACAGTGAAGCACTGGGATGATGTGAACTTACATGTCATTTTGTAAGTTGATGCTTATTAACTTTCATTTAATAGCGAACTTTAAGTGAATGATTAAAAAATGTATAAAAAGCCATTACAAAATGTAAAAAATGTATAAAAGGTTAGGACCTACCTTACAAATATGTTAGGAACCACCTTATGTCTAAGTTGATTGAAGATAGAAAGAAAAAATGGAGTAGAATTCATGATGATATTGGCTTGTTTATTTAACCAAGAAGATGATACAGAAGAGAGAGAAAGAGAAGATAAGGAAGTGGTGTAAGAGTAAAGTAAATAAATTTGGGTCTGAGAACTAGTGATAATATGGTCAAATATTTAGTTTGAATATTTTATTCTATATATTGCTTCTTTGCTCAAGCAAATTATTTAAATTTTCAAACAACATTATTTCGGCTCTTTTTGAAATATGGATCAAGTTTTTGAAAGTTGCTATAATATTTAGCGAAAATATCATCTGTCAACTTGTGGTCAAATCTTTAGTTTACTCATTTAAAGGACACTATACATTACGGATCCTTTGTGTTTCATACAGAATCCCATGGGATTTATACAAATCACAAGTGAATTTTTTACGAATCCTGTGGGATTTTTTTACGAATCCCATGGGATTTTTCTGGACGAAAATTTTGAAAAAAAAAAGTTCGTCTTTTTACGAATCCCGTGGGATTTTTCTGGACGGAAATTTTGAAAAAAAAAAGTTCGTCTTTTTACGAATCCCGTGAGATTTTTTTACGAATCCCGTGGGATTTTCTTACGAATCCCGTGGGATTTTTCTGGACGGAAATTTTGAAAAAAAAAATTCGTCTTTTTATGAATCCCGTGGGATTTTTTTACGAATTCCGTGGGTTTTTTTTACGAATCCCATGGGATTTTTCTGAACGAAAATTTTGAAAAAAAAGTTCGTCGAAAGTATATAAAAGTGCATATCAATAGAAAGATGATTTTTTTGTCGTCGCGATGGTGTATTTTTTGTACCTTGAATATTTACCGTTTGCAAGATATGTTGTTTTTTAAAAAAGGGTCGAAAGTGGGTTTTTATAAAATTACATTTTTACCCTTCCTTTGTTAAGTTTTGCTTTAATCTCATCCATTGGATGAAAAAAGATGAATGGTTGAGATCTTTTGATTTGTTCTTTAGATTAGATGTGTTTTGTATTGATCTCACCTCATTATTACGCGTGCAAACTTGTAAATAAATAAATCATAACGCCACGAAACCAATAATGTCACTATAAGCTTAAACGTTTAATATGTTGTGAAAAAATAAGTGAAAACATGGACTTTAAAACTTAAAGTTAATCAACTCACGAAACTTATCACGACGTCAATGGACTATTGGACTAACAAGTGACATTGGACTCGTAACAATCATCGACATATCTCATTCAATAATTAGACAATAAAACCATATGTTGACTAACATAATGTCTTTCGATTTGTTGGTTCTTTTGGCTAAATATCTTTCAGATCACGACATGGACGCTCAATTACAAAACGTGGAAGCACCAAATGTTCTCACCATTGCTGATATATTCCCTAATGGCTATCTGATGAAGATTGGAAAGAACAACCTTCGTGTTGATTTTGGTACCCTTACCTGCTCAGATTCTTCTTGCTTAATTGTTGTGGATATTCTAAAGAATCATCCTTATCAGAACATGCTCACCAATTCTGCTACTGTGCCTGAGATCTACATTCACCAGTTCTGGAATTCAATGCAAAAGATCAAAGGACAAAATGCTGTGACAGTGACACTCAATGACAAACAAGTCACCATCACACCTGCAGACTTAAGGGCTATTCTTCTCATCCCTATCATCGAACCAATTGAATACAATGCCGCACCAACTGAAGAGACTGTTCTACAATTCATGATCGACATTGGTTATGACGAAGCTACAGGAGTAATCACTAAGCATTCATACGTGGATCTTAAGAATATTCCTCAGCCATGGAGAACTCTCTACATCATCATCACCAAATCTGTTTCTGGACGTGACAGTGGCTATGAGCATCCCAAGCTCATGGAACTGCAGATCTTTTGGGCTTTGGTCAACAACAAACACATTGAAGTTGAAGCTCTGATATGGGACGACATGATGTCATTCCTTAAAAAGCTTGGCACCAAAATCCCGTATGTCATATTTACCAAACTGTTGATCCAACGAGCTCTAGGGTATAATCCTGATATTCCCTTGAGACTCGATGACCCCAAACAACACTCCATGTTGTATAAGCCCACACTCTCAGTCAGATTTAATGACTCTACAACAAAGAAACAAGGTGTAGTGCTGCCAGATCACCTTATAACCAATGATATCAAACAACTGTACTCGTACAAACGATATCTGGTAGCGGTTGAAGAAGGAAAAGTAGGTTTTCTCGATGAAAAGTCTGCTGGTACACCTTCAAGGAAAACCAGAAGAGGCAGTGCAGGAAGTGTTACAAACACTGAGAGTCAACGAAAGTTCCCAAAGAGGAAACCTCCACTCAAAAGGAAAGTTCCCTCTAAGGAAGCTGTTCATATTCCCATTCCCAAGTCTGAACCTCAAAGAAAGCTAGTGGATGAAAGCTCTGATGAAACCGAATCAGACGAGGAGGTCACCTACTCTGAAACTGCAACCGATGTCACTCCAACAGTAGCTAAACCTCCCAGTCCAAAAGCTGACCAAGGCAAAGGGAAGACTCCAGTACTTGAGCAAGAAGAAGAAAGCTCAGATGAAGAGCCACTGGACACTGACTACAGGAAGAAGTTCAAAATCATCATACTCCAACACGTGGCAAAAGAGTTTGAAAAGCAACAAATGCGTGGCCCCGGAGGGTCAAGTGGTGGTGTCCAATCTACACCAATTCCTGATGCGGTTAATCAACCCGATAAGGGAATTGGTGCCACCACTCTTGAGCAACAACAGAAACGCCTGGAGGATTCTATTGATTATGACTTTGAGGAACCATAAAAGGAAAAGTCTGAGAAAGAAAAGGCTGATGAAGAGGTTGCAGCTCAAGCCAAAGCTGATGAAGAGGCCCGGATTTAGGCTGAAGTAAAAGCTAAATCTGGACAAGATGACGATGTGAAGTATGATGATTATCTTCTTGACAGTCCTACTCGCCCTAAGGAGAAAACTTCTGAACCTCCTAAGGACCCTGAATCACCTCACGACTCCTCATCATCAGATTCATCTTCTCACTCTTCACCCCCACCATCTAAAGGAACAACCAGATCCACATCCAAATCTGTAAAGAAGCCAACAGACTCTTGGATATCTCGGGCAAAGACAAGAATTGTTAAAGCTGTCAAGCAAGTACGGAAGAAGGATGTAACCAACAAAAAGCTAAATCAACTCGTTGACAGAATCAACTTTCTTCAAGACGGGATAAACGAGTTGTTGACAGAAAGGGAACAAATCCAGAAGTTTATCAAAGGAGATTTCCAAAAGGAATTGGAGAAGACGGCAAGAGAATACACTCACAAGTTTCTTCTCGACACTGTCCCTGGTGTGACTAGAGAAGTATTCTCCAAACAACTTACTCCAAACATCGTCGCATTGGTTAAACATATAATGGCCAAAGAATCTGATCTTTCTGAAACTGAGTTAATTGCTAAACTGGTGATGCAAATGTCAAAACGATCTGCAACTTTTACTTCGGATGAAGCTAAATTCTTTGAAGGTCTACTAGATTATCAACTCAGATCATCATGCAAGGAATCAGCAGATCAACCTAAACGACCAAGAGATGACGATGATACGGATAAGGACTCTGCACCTAAACGTCCAAAGAACTCTGGAGAACCCTCCTCTGTGCCACCACCACCCCTACGGACTCCAACTACAAGATAATCTCCTCCACGCTCTTCCACTGACAAACCTCAGGACTCTGGGTTACCACCCTAGACAGAGAAAACCGGTGATCACTTCTAGTATACTGGTGGTGACGATGAGGAAGTCCCTGAGCCCCAAAAACAACCCACCTCTCCCGCTTCAACAAAGAAACCATCATCCTCATCAGGGCCAAAGAAAAAGAAGACGCCTAAGGCTGATGTCATCTCATGGCTTGACGAACACGACACCGAGTATGATTGGTTCTCTACACTTGTTGATGCTACTCCCGCCCTAACTGATGATCAAGATATGGTAGAAGGTCGTACGTTGGAGCATGCTAAGCTACTGCAAGAGAAGTTCCGTGTGAAGAAGATGACGAAATCAGAGTTGAAACGAATCAAGAATGAAGCATTTCAACTACTCAAAGACAGCTCGGAAAATGCTATTGAAGTTGAATATCACCTTGAAAATATAGCACGAGCCATGTCTAACAACATTGATTGGCTCAAACATGAATCAAACATCGACTTCACCAGAAGATACAATGCTCCATACTACACCGATTGGTCTAAACCTCTACCAACAATTGGTCAACCAGATCAACCTAAGATTCCATTCCGCTACTTCTTCAACAATGATTTGGAATTCCTTCTACACGGTAGCGATGAATCAAAGAAATACACTACATCACTTACACTTCCGTTCCTGGCAGCCATATACTCCAACTGCATAGCCATTGAAGAAAAGGCTACCCACATGTTTTCCAACAGCGTGGAAAGGTATGACATTGATGCAATGTACGGGATTCACCATTGGCCGGAACGCCGACGAATCTACTACAAAAGCTGCCAGGTTCAAAAGTCTCAACATGAAGTGTATAGTGATAAAGGGATCATTGCTGTTAAGCATGTCACTCTTTCGTCTAAATGGGATTACACCTTCCTCAAGACTGTCGTGGTCAAAAGACAAGACGAAAGGGACTATGAATTCTGTGAAGCGGACTTTCAGAACTTGTCTCTCAATGACATTGAAGATCTGTATCTCGCCAAGGTACAGGGAAGAATGAGACTATTCTCGACTGAAATTCAACGTGAATACATCAAGTCCTTGCTCATCTTCATCAGAATCATAGTGATCCAGGAACGTGTAGAAGATCTACAACTTGCTGTTGAATCATATCAGACACGTGTCAACTTCACCATACCTCAGCTAGAACTTCCTGACATCAACCAGCTTTCACAATACACTTTCATCAGCAAACCATTCGGAGTAGTTTACCGCAGTGAACTACAATGCAACTGCTTGATGGCGTGTCGAGATCTTCATAAGTTTGGGGATCACACACTGAAGAAGGTCATGGACGGCTTGGCTTATAGGTTGAAGGCGATACACGAAGGCATTGGGTCTCCAAAGCGATGGAATTCTCAGGAAAGACGAGATGTGAAGAGGATCATCACTCGTATCGATGAAAGGTTGTACAGAAGGGACCAGTTCAGAACTCTGGAGAGCTTCGTAGGTGGTCATCCCAGGATTACTCTCACAGGCTATCAACGCCCAGTTCGCATTCCTGGTGATATTGCTGGACTACCTGGTACCCCTTAAACTGTTTCAATTTCATACTAATTTGGATGTGTGGTTATTTTATGACAATGGCTTGTGCACACATAACAGTGGTACGCTTCAGTGCCACAATCCTATAAAAGGAGCGAAAGCTTCTTACTTTTGAGTAAAACTTATCAAACCTTTCACTTTTAAAAGGTTTTGCTCAAAAGAACAAGTACTTCCCCTTACGTTTTCAAAACCTCAAAAGTTAGTATTACTTGTTGAGGGGGAGTATTTGCTAAAAACTTTGTTCACAAAATTGTTCTTCGTGATAATCTTCCCACAAAACTCGAAATGGTCATATTTAATATCAAAACGTTATCAAAAATAACATTTATATGCCATTTTTGAGGGGGAGAAAATTATTGTGATAAGAAATATGTTGATTTGCTATTGAATCGTCGTGTGAAAAGACTTAACCCATGAATTGACGGGATCTGAACAGTCATACATTGAAAAGATTTGTCTTTCAAAGACTTATCCAAGTAAATTGTACCTATTCGAGAAGCTCTTGATAGACATGAACTTTGACGGGTTTGAAAACCTTTCGAGGTTTGTCCACACCTTCAAGGTAGTTATTAGAGCTAGTTATCACCTAAAAGCTGACAATGTAACTCTTTAACTATGCAACGTAACCGTGTCCCTCGGGGAATTGTCTATCTTGAGTCGATCAATTCAAAAGTGCGCGCTCTTCTCTCACCGTGCAAATTTCTGTCAAAACACTTAAGCACGTGTGGAGGGGGAGTGTTTCTGCAAATGATCAAACTCTTATAGTGGTACAAAATGTTTTTCAAATCATAACCACTTTGAGAGATTTTCAAGAAAATGGTTTTATGGCAACATAGGATAGTCATGGAGTTATAAGGTGACTAAGGTTAGGAATAACCGTCCTATGATCCGCCAGAGCCGGAGGGATCTACCCAAGGACATCACAAATAGTTAGTACTTAGAAGTCCTTAGGTATGATTATAAAAAGGAGAAAATGAGAATCGGAGAAAGAAGGAGTTAAAGAATTAAAAATAAAAGCAAAGAAAAGGGTGAAAAGAAATAGCCCTCCAGATTATTCAACTTAGGGCAGACACTAGGTTCAATTCATATGCTACTGGTTGTCACTTAGTGACACCGGTATTGAAGATTAAAAGTCGTCATGGACCCAGTGACGCATGCACTAAACCTTCTTAGTCACTCATGTTTCTCCCAACAGAAGCTTGTTTCATTCTCACAGGGAACCATACGTAAACTATCGGCTTTCTCTTAGAGATTGCTGGTATTGAAGAAGGAGACCCTCTCCCTAGTCTCCGCTCAGGAAAACCAAAGTGCACTATTGAGTCTAGAGCCACGAGATTCATCAAAAGATCTCTTAGGTACACTTGACAATTCATCGCTTGTCGTTCAACAATAAGAACGCAAGTGATATATTATCGTGTCCTTCACAGATCTTAGCAATCTGTCGAGAACATTTATGAGAGGTTCACATATGTGATCCTCAGTGATTGAATGGAAACTCCTGCCAGGGTCAACATCAAACAGCCCTGACAATAGGTCACTTCGGTAACTCCCCGTGGATTACGCTTAGTGTGTCACAAACGGTCTACAGTCGTGAGGTGATGCTTCGGTGTACCTCAGCGACTCATCTGAGCTGTAGGTGTACTTCGGTACATCGTGTTATCTCACTTGTGGGACTCCAGTTCAGGAACGGCCTTTGTGAGAATTAGAGATGTGTTTTCACACTATGCTGTTAACACCCTCGAAATTCAAACTTGTATGTGCCGAAATCCGCTTATTACTAACCGTGTGTATGTTTTCTTCTTATGGAAGCTCTGGAGCGGACTGATTGTGCAGATTCTTCACATGCTCATACCAACATCATCACTAATGCAAGTTCTCTCAAAAGGCAACACAAAAGTCAGAATGATTCTTCGTCAAGACAAAGAATCTACAAAGTTTAAAGACTAAGAGAACTACATCAGTACTGAAGTCCAACGTTAAATGAGCGTGTGAGCAGGTTGAAGAAAGACGTGGATACACTGGAGCAACGAAGCAGACCTGATACAGACAACAACAATATACTATCACTACCATCACAAAGAACAAAGATCAAAGAACAAAGAAAATGATGACGTCAAAGCAGAACTTTTCAAAGGAAACAATTTCTCTACACTGGAGAGATTGTTCAAATCAAGGCAATTCTTCTCACAAGAAAGAAGAATGTCAGAAGACGTCAAAGCTACTATTACATCAACACCTTCACCGTTCACATCATCAATCACTAACACTTAGGGGGAGATTGTTGGAATCACTCCTAAACTAGAATTCAAGTGTTAGTAATTAATATGTAATAGTTAGCTTAATATGGCCTTTATGTTTGTTATTAAGCTAAGGCTTATGTAGAAGGTCCATAAGCCTTGGCCCAAGCCCATAAGAAGGGAAGGAGCCTAGAAGTGTTGCCCTAGCTCCTTGCCCTATAAATACTCTTGTATAACCCTCACTTGAGGGTTGGTTGTTCAATTCATTCTCTTTCACTTTGCTACGCATAACCATTCTTCATATCATACGCATAGTGAGTGTTTGTTATTGTTCAACCGATCTCTTCTCTTTCTATTTCTTCTATTTGATGCTTGTGTTACTAATATGGTGACCTAACAAGATGGATTCCATCATGGGCAACAACACTTGGGTGTTGGTTGATCTACCACCTGGTTGCAAACCTTTGGGTTGCAAATGGATTTTCAAAAGGAAAATGAAGGTAGATGGAACTATTGAAAAGTTCAAGGCTAGACTAGTCATTTAGGGCTTTAAACAAAAGTCAGGGATAGACTATTTTGATACTTATGCCCCTGTGGCTCATATCAGTACCATAAGATTGCTGATTGCTTTGGCATCTATTCACAATCTGATTATTCATCAGATGGATGTGAAAACAGCTTTCTTGGAAGGTGAATTGGATGAGGAGGTTTATATGAACCAACCTCAGGGCATCATCATGTCTGGCAATGAAAACAAGGTGTGTAAACTGATTAAGTCTCTTTATGGACTAAAGCAGGCACCTAATCAATGGCATCAAAAATTTGATGAAGTGGTTTTATCCAGTGGTTATGCTCTTAACCAAGGTGACAAATATGTGTATAACAAATTTGATGAATCTGGTAAAGGAGTCCTCATTTGCCTATATGTTGATGACATGTTGATCTTTGGCACTGACCAAAATCAGGTTGACCTGACAAAGGAATTTTTGTCATTAAGGTTCTCCATGAAGGACATGGGGGAGGCTGATGTTATCCTTGGAATAAGGATTAAACATGAAAGTAAAAGAATTTCTATTTCTCAGCTTGAGTATTCTAGGGTAATTGGCCGCTTGATGTATGCCATGACTTGTACAAGACCTGATATTACTTTTGCAGTGGGTAAACTGAGCAGGTATACTAGCAATCCTAGTGCTCATCACTGGCAAGCAGTACAGAGGGTACTGAAGTATCTGAAGAGAACTATGGATTATAATCTCTCATATACTGGTTATCCTTCAGTATTAGAAGGATACACTGATGCAAGTTGGATCAGTAACACAAAAGACAATTCGTCTACCAGTGGTTGGGTATTCCTACTTGGTGGAGGTACAATTTCTTGGGCATCAAAGAAGAAAACTTGCATCACGAGTTCAACAATGGAATATGAATTTGTGGTCTTAGCAGCTGCTGGTAAAGAAGCTGAATGGTTGAAAAACTTGCTTCTTGAGATTTCATTGTGGCCTAAACCTATAGAACCTATTTCTATCCGTTTTGATAGTGCAGCTACATTGGCAAAGGCTTATAGCCAGATGTACAATGGGAAGTCTAGACACTTAGGTGTCAGACATAGCATGATTCGTGAGATTATCATGAATGGGGTGGTATCTGTAGAGTTTGTTAAATCTCAACAAAAATTAGTTGATCACTTGATGAAGGGTTTGGCTAGAGACTTGGTAATAAAGTCTGCTAAAGGGATGGGTTTAAGTCCAACTTAGTTACTGAATGCTAAGACACCCAACTCCCTCCTAAGGAAACTTGGGAGCTGAGTTCAATGTGGAAAGTTGAACATTCAGTGGACTGGAGCACATGTTTTATATTACATCCTAAGGTTGTGCTCAGAACCTGCTGAAAGGAGGATGAAGTCTTTACTTCTTAATGGTTAATTTCTTTAAAAAGTGCTTGGCAGGAGCACGAATAAAGAGGAACCACCTATGTGAATGTTGAAGTTTTGCCTCTTCAAGGAGCTTTAGACTTTTGGCTCAGGGAGCTTTGGACTTTTATCTTCAGGTATTCAAATGGGTTGAAGGTTTCAATTCTTAGAACACCTTGATTCTCGAATATTTGAACGTGTAATGTACTAAGATGGAAATTCAATCCTCAGGATATTTTCGTTTATGCGCATGTTTTGTTTGATGATTGTTTTTCATGCAAAGGAAGTGAACTAAATTTGGGGAGGATTGTTGGAAAATTTAGTGCACTTGTGGGATTACTTCACACCTGGTTTTGGGTAAGGAGGTACGGAGTGTACACCCATGAGGTCCCTGAACACCCTGACTCAAATAGTGGTTAGTACTGGTAGTGTTGGTTACTACTGCTAGTGTAGTAACTGATGGTTCCTGCTGGTAGTGTATGGGTTCCTGCTGCTAGTGTATTGGTTACTACTGCTAATGTAGTAACTGATGGTTCCTACTGGTGTTCTGGTTCCTACTGCTAGTGTAATGGTTCCTACTGGTATTGTTGCAGTGATTAATTTGTAACAGCTTTGACTCATTCAAGTGACTGTTATAACTGTTTTATGACCACGTTTAATTGGTCATGTAACCACTATTCCTATGATAATGGAGGCTTATTATGGGTGATTAATTGGCCGTTAATCACACATAATGTTCATTGACTAGGAGTGAGTATTTTTCTACTATATATAGAGAATGTCATCATCAGCATGAAAATATACAATACCAGGAGAAACAAACAGAAAGCAAATGACACTTATATGCGCAAAGGTTATTGATTGTGCCTAATTCAATAACTAACATTTGGTCTTATCCCAAGTAGATATTCGTGTAACCCAGGCATAGGGTCGAATCACACGATTCCAAGTGATATCCGGTAACCACCTAGTGGTATTGTATTGCTACTGATTATCTTACCCTGCTGCTGAGAGAATAACCACCAACAATTTTTTGGTAAAATAAATTATCATCAATGCAATTATGCTATACAAATCAAGTGGAATTTGAGAAAAATGACCAAGGACATGACTGATAAGGTGGCATTCTGATTTCGAACTTCATCCGTTTGTAAGTTCTGTTCAGATATATAAAATCCATCAAGCCAGATTAAATTAATTGCAATCTCTCAATAATGTGGGTATCTAAATGGTTGGACATATGCGAAGCATTGACTTTATCTCGTCTTTTGATTTCTTTATAAATGATATTTTAGAGCTGCTCTGTTGTTTATTTTCTTAAAGTACATTAAATCCAATGACGCAATATTTGATAGGATTTAGTATTTGAAATATTTTTTCAACTTTTGATATGAGCTTTACTCATCGACACGATCATTTCAAATAATGACAAATTGTTGATACTTGATAAGGACCTGTGATATGGTATATGCATTCATTGATTGAAAATGTCAAAGCCAGTAATAGTCGAGCTCATTTAGCAGACGAGAAAGGCCTGTATAAATTCGATAAGAGTAATACGGGAGCGCTGAAACGCCTAATGGTTGCATATACTAGCATTAAAGCATGGATGGTAATGATAAACTCGCTCATGGATATAATTCTATACACACATCCATCCTTATCCTTGTCATGACAAGTTTGCTTGCATTTCTTCCTCAACAATGGCGGTCTTGAACAGTAAACGCTAATGATGAAACACATCATCACTCCTGTTATACCAAATTTCTAATTTAAGGTTTAAGTTCCACTTGGATTTCCTCGATAATTCTTCAGTATACAATCAGTCAAATAAATCTGGCTATGAACATAAACTTCCATGTTCGGAAAATTACTCCTCTTATATTATGGATAACAATGGCTTGCGCGATATAAAGTGAGGCAGTAGATTTATCATTGAATGCTAACGCAATCAATTTATTCATATACGAGTGATTTAATGCTTTATTATACAGTATAATAATATAACAATAAGTATAATAAGCATAATATATAATATATGTGTATACTCTTCATTTCAAAAGATTATGCGTGGATGGGAGAAGCATGAAGCTAGGAACAGTAAGTCATGCATGATGGGACTACTTGGTCCTAGCTATGCTACTCCAAAACAGTGTTAATATAGTTTGAACATATATTTGAGGATTGATGCATTAGATACTGGAGTGTTTGATTAAGGGGATATATGCAGATGGATAATATTTTGGGGATATAATCAATTACTGGGTAAGTCTACATATATTTTGTGTACCTAGATGAGGTAGCAGAGTATTTTTTTTTAGACTTATCTAAGTATATTGTTATGTTCCCGTAAGGTAGTTTCCTGCATCAGGTTCAAATAGTCTTTAAATGTATATGACTGGTTTGTTGCATAAAGATAGTTGGATGGCATGATCTGTTCTGATGCAGTTTATGACTTTATGTGGTATGACTATTTCTTGATAACATGTGGGTTGAAACAAGTTTTTGGCATATTCTTGATAGTCCTAGTATGGACTTGTATATGCAGAGTTGAGGTTCAAGTTTATCTGCAACGTCTAAGGATTTATTCCTATCTCTTCATATACTGTTGCTATTGGAAAACTGATCGAGGAATATAAGCTCATTTCAGATGATGGCCTTATAGTTACTCTTATAGCTTGTTTACTGTGTATATCCATGTCAGAATCTCAGTAGACCTTTGTTACGTAGCTGTTATTTTTGTCTGGTTATGTCTCAGTAATGGGTTATTAGTGCTCCATAAAGTAGGTTTCCATCTGAGAAGGGTAAGTGGGCTTGGAGGGCAGTGTATATTACTAAGAATAGTGAGGAGTGAAATATGAACCTACTTGATTCAAGTTATGCACTGCCAAAGGGAGGATAGCTCGGTTTTCACACAAATGTGATCTATCTGCTAGATGAGGCATACTTTCTTTCTAATACTACCACTACTACAAAAACTGTCTTTTCCCACCGAAATTTTCCCACGGAAGAAAAGTTGTGGGAAATTTCCCACGAATTAGCGACAATTTTCACACCAATTGGCTGACCAAATTTCCGTGGGAAACTTGTTGCAATTTTCCCACGGATTAGCGACAATTTACACACTAATGTGTTGACCAAGTTTTCAGTGGGAAATCTGTAGCAAATTTCCCACTAATTATCTACTGTTTTACCACCTATTATGGTTGAAGTTTTTTTCCTACGGATTATCCACTGATTTGATAAATCTGTGGGAAATCCGTGGGTAATTACCCACTGATTTCCTACAAATAATATAAGTTTTGTGTTTTTATTTTCTTACAATTTCCCACGTATGTATGTCTTCATAAATGTTTGTAGTTTCATATTTTACGAGAATGGCATTGGTCCGCCGCGTTGCGGGCGGGCGAATTTTTTAGCCGAGGTGATTGTGCATTAATAAATAGTAATATAATTTTTTTTTTTTTTTTTCGGGCAGGCGAATTTTTTAGCCGAGGTGATTGTGCATTAATAATAGTTGTAGCAGCCCGGCCCAAAACTCAATGTACTGTAGCTACACTGTAGCAGCCCAGTGCTGTAGCTACTGTAGCTACAGTACTTTGAGTTTTAATATATACTTATAATAGAATAAAAATC